>PVHP010002842.1:0-84680 GCA_004024765.1 Zapus hudsonius | reverse complement strand
TCCATTGTCTATAGGTTCTTTGCTGACTGAAATATTATCATGTGGTAATGATCACCACTGTCTGTTTCCAGCTACCCAACATCTACTTGCTTATTGACTTATTCGTTTGCTGCTGGTTCAAAGAGCGATGTTCCTTTGTGTCTTAGTCAGCCACACGCCGCTGGGATGAATCTCCAACCAGTCACAGTTTATGAGAGGAAACGATTTATTCAAGCTACAGATCCAGGGGAAGTCCCATAAAAGTGAAAGAGGCTGGCCCTCTTTCACAGGTCCGAGCAGAGAGAAAAACCCGCCACCAACACGACACACACAGAACAGTAAACAGGCAGGAGGGCCAAAGAGAATTTCTTCTCCTTTATGTAGGCTTAGGGTGGGGTCTTGCAACCCTATCCCAGACTTAATGGCTTCCCGAGTCTCTGGAATTTCCTTCCTGCACTGCCCACACAGGAAAGGATGCTTACTTCTACCTCCTTTGAGCTTCTTTACATCCTGCCCCCTACTGAGAGGCTGCCTTCCTGTGAACATCCTCAGAGACCCACCCAAGAGTTATTCTAAAGGTCAAGTTGACAACAAAACCTAACCATCACACTTTGGAAGTCTAAAAAGCACACCGAGAGCATTGGATGTTGATGAGTTTCATAGAACGAGAGTAAAATCCCGACACTTTCTTCTGTCCTGTTTTCTCTTGCAGGTTCACACTTGGTGCTTAGACATTCAGAATGAGGAACCACCGACCGTTGCCCCTGGTGGGCATCCTGAGCCTGGTCCTCTCAGGCCTCTGCACGATTTACGCCCAGCAGCAAGCAGGTAAGCTTCAGTCTGGCCTTCTGTATTCTAGAACTGAGACATGTGAAGCTGCTGAGTGTGGAGATGCAGTCAGAACAGCGGGAGGGGGGGTATCCATGTGATTTATAGACTTCTCAGAGACTCATGCCTGAGTTTTGCTAACACCTGAGCGTCCTATCTCGGAGTGTGTCTGGAAGGGGCTTGTGCTCACACTGGGTATGAGCAGAAAGTCTCCTTTCCAGGAGGTTTGCCATATGAAGGGCTTCCCCACAGCTCTGGCGCTGGTTGGCAGGGGGAAGATGACGGTTGAGAACAAAAATGCTTGTCTGAAAAAACAAAACAAAACCAAGTTTACCTCTCTCTATGACTCTAGCCACAGTAAGACACTTTTGATCTGGAATCATTGGGTTCTTATAAAAATGTTTCCCTCAATTACTTAAAAAAAACATACTCTCAAAGGACCTAATATCCCTATTAAGAATTTTCTTTGGACTTTACGAAAGTGAGAGGACTTGATCCTCTCTTTGCCCAGGGAGCTGGGCCTCTAACAGGGGACAGGGCTGTCCTTACGTGGAGGGAGGGAAAAGGAAGAAGTCTTGGGGCCTCAGGTCAGCCTGAGGTAAGTAGAGTCCAGGAACCAGGCTGGTCACAGTTGCTGAGGGGCTTCTCCCAGGGCCATCGGTGACTTGACACCCTGGGTTTCTTCACTTGAGAGGGAACTCACTCCTCTGTGAACAAGAGTGATACTTTAGAATCCGGGAAGTCACATACCTGTTCTTCATGTTCAAACATCTAAAAAAATGAGACTTTTTCTCTCTATGAATTTACTTAAAGAGCCTCTTCTTACATTGATGTTTCCATTTCTGGAAGCACTGAGAGTGAGTTCATGGAAAGCAGCAATGGTTTCCACATCTCCTCATTAAGGCCCGTGTCCTCACCCCACACTGCCCACTGCCCAGGGAGTTGGTAAAATGATGGCTGTTTACCTGGGATAAGGCGGTGCTTTGGTCTGGCCAGGTGGGTACAGGGGGTCAGATTGCCATGGAAAGTCAGGCTTCAGTTCAGAGATAACCAGGAAACCTTCTCCCAAACTGGAGCATGCTGGTGGCCACTCAGTATGGAACCCGGGCGATCGCTGAATGTCGCAGATGCTGAGTTCAAGTGCTCGGCCCTGCCACCCAGGTAAGTCCTTGTACCTGCCCCACCAGCAGGTGAGACGTGAGCTGTTTGTGACAGCGTAGTGTCAGCTTAGTTTGATGAGAAAGGTTTGCATGGATCAGAAGTCATTGATCAGTAGAAAAACTTAAACCAATGTCTTCTTTTAAAGATGTCAAAAATGGTGCCGCTGCTGATATAATCTTTCTAGTGGATTCTTCTCGGAGCATTGGGAAGGAATACTTCCAACTTGTTCGAGAGTTTCTGTATGATGTTATAGAGTCTTTAACTGTGGGAGAAAATGATTTCCACTTTGCTCTGGTCCAGCTCAACGGAAACCCACATACCGAGTTCCTGTTAAACACGTATCATACTAAGCAAGACATCCTTGCCCATGTTTCCAACATGTCTTACATTGGGGGAAGCAATCAGACCGGAAAAGGATTAGAATATGTAATTCACACCCACCTCACTGAGGCCTCCGGGAGCCGGGCCAGTGATGGAGTCCCTCAGGTTATCATAGTGTTAACCGATGGACGCTCGGAGGACGGCCTAGCCCTGCCCTCAGGGGAACTTAAGTCTGCTGACGTTAACGTGTTTGCAGTTGGAGTTGAGGATGCAGATGAAGGAGCATTCAAAGAAATAGCAAGCAAACCGCTCCGTGTGCATGTTTTCAACCTAGAGAACTTTACCTCACTCCATGACATAGTAGGAAACTTAGTGTCCTGTGTGCACTCCTCCGTGAGCTCAGAAAGGGCTGGAGACACGGAAAGCCTGAAAGACATCACAGGTAACAGCTGTGTCGCCAGGCTGCTCCCTGCCCTGCTGCTCGGTGGCAATGAGCTTAGCAAACAGGCCTGAAGCGATGGAGTGGCTGAGAGGTGCTTAGGGAAGAGGTGTTCTCGGGCTTAAAAACAAAGGTTTGACCACCCTTCACTGTCCTTTGCCTGCACCCGAGGGAGGTTTGTTTTCAAACAGCTAACATTTCAACTTTAAATCACATGTTCTGGGCACTTGCTTGCAAAGCCTGCCAGCCAGGGTTCAGTTCCCCATACCCACGTGAAGCCAGATGTGCCAGATGTGCCAGATGGTGGGTGGGTGTGGAGTTTGTCTGCAGTGGTGAGACACTCTGGCACGCTCATACACTCTTTCTCCTCACAAATAAACAAAGAAAAATCATCACCCCCAATATTCTGACATGATCCCAGAAGAGGTGTGTCTTCCTTAGAAAGAAAGCCTCCCTTTGCTGGGCAGATGTCCACCCAGGAGCAGAGGCTCCAGGAAGCACTGAGTTCTGTTTCTGGCAAATAGTGGAGAGCTTCTCTCTTCTGCCCCATGGGACTCACTGCAGAGGCTTCGTAGCATCTCTGTGAGGAGCCTTAGCTGTGATCTGGTCCAAATCTGTTCAGCTGGTGGGAGAGACGGAGCTGGCGTCTGGGGTCTTGGCCCAGGGTCTGCACTGCTGTGTCCTTCATGTTCTAATGATGGCTGGGCCCATGGGGACTCCTTAGGCCACCCTGGAGGTCTTGATAATGTATCGGTGTCGCTTTATGTGTCATCGCACAGTGACACAGTCAGAGCTCAATGGCTGGTGAGTGTTTTGACCTGTCAAGTCTACCAGCTGAACTTCCAGTGCCCAGAGGAGTGATGGGGAAGGAAGGTGATACGTCAGACTTCAAGGATACTGTATTTCGGTTTCTTGCTGAGGGCCCAGGACTAGCGTCTTCATTTACCACGGACAAGTTCATGTGGCCATTTGTCAGTGGAGAGGAAGGACTTCTAGGCAGAGTGGGTGGGGAGTTAAGGAGAAATGAGGGTGGGAGGAACTCTAGCTGAAGGGAAGAAAAGACAAAGGGGCTGCACCTCTCAGACTGCAGCTGGATAGGAGGGAAGTTGGGGACACTCAGGTGGGCATCTCAATAAAGCCAGTGGTAGAGGGGGTAGTTGGGCATGGGAAGGGCTTGTGGAGCACTCAGGAAGTGACTGCTAGCTGTAGACTGGCAGTGATGCCCAAGTGAAGTCAGAGACTGCAAGCCAGTGGTCGTCTTCACCGTTGTGGACCCCAGGCACTCCCAAGGCCAAAGAAACTTCCAGATTTGTGATTTTCAAAGAGGGAGACAGGGGAGGAGATGCAGAGCAAAAGCTGTTAGATTCCTGCAACACTTCTCCATGGAGTTAGAGTGGGTGAGGAGACCTCTGAGAGACAAAGCATGCTCAGGCCAGGAGGGAGAGAGCTGTGAGGCAGCTGAGTGCTTAACAGGGGGGCAATGGCAGTGAACAGAGAGGGGGGTTCTGGGATTGTGGGGCTGTGGAAAGCAAAGCTGGCAGGGTGATCTATACATGTTTAGGAGTAGATAGATGATTGATAGATAGGTAGATGAAGAGAGTTAGATGAGAGATGAAAGATCATAGTGAGGTATATGGATGAATGAATGAATGATAGAGATAGATAGAATGAATGTAGATAGATGATAGAGAGGTAGGTAGGTGGATGATAGAGAGGCAGGTAGATGGAGGATAGAGAGGCAGGTAGATGGATGATAGAGAGGTAGGTAGATGGATGTTAAAGATGTACATAGATGATAGAGAGGTAGGTAGATGGATGATAGAGAGGCAGGTAGATGGAGGATAGAGATGTAGATAGATGATAGAGAGGTAGGTAGATGGAGGATAGAGAGGTAGGTAGATGGATGATAGAGAGGCAGGTAGATGGATGATAGAGGTAGGTAGATGGATGATAGAGATGTACATAGATGATAGAGAGGCAGATAGATGGATGATAGAGAGGTAGATAGATGGAGGATAGAGATGTAGATAGATGATAGAGAGGCAGATAGATGGATGATAGAGAGGTAGATAGATGGAGGATAGAGATGTAGATAGATGATAGAGAGGTGGGTAGATGGATGATAGAGAGGTAGGTAGATGGAGGATAGAGAGGTAGGTAGATGGATGATAGAGAGGTAGATAGATGGATGATAGAGAGGCAGGTAGATGGATGATAGAGATGTACATAGATGATAGAGAGGCAGGTAGATGGATGATAGAGAGGTAGGTAGATGGATGATAGAGATGTAAATAGATGTTAGAGAGGCAGATAGATGGATGATAGAGAGGTAGGTAGATGGATGATAGAGATGTACATAGATGATAGGGAGGTAGATGGATGATAGAGAGGTAGGTAGATGGATGATAGAGAGGCAGATAGATGATAGAGATGTACATAGATGATAGGGAGTCAGGTAGATGGATGATAGAGAGGTAGGTAGATGGATGATAGGCCGATAGATGGATGATAGAGGTGTACATAGATGATAGAGATATAGGTAGATGGATGATAGAGCGGTAGGTGGATGGATGATAGAGAGGCAGGTAGATGGATGATAGAGAGGCAGATAGATGATAGAGATGTACATAGATGATAGGGAGGCAGGTAGATGGATGATAGAGAGGTAGGTAGATGGATGATAGGCCGATAGATGGATGATAGAGGTGTACATAGATGATAGAGATATAGGTAGATGGATGATAGAGAGGTAGGTAGATGGATGATAGAGAGGTAGGTAGATGGATGATAGAGAGGTAGATAGATGAATGATAGAGAGGCCGATAGATGAATGATAGAGATGTACATAGATGATAGAGAGGTAGGTAGATGGATGATAGAGAGGTAGGTAGATGGATGGATGGATGAGAGTGCATCCAGGGATGAAACCATAGAGGGCTTCCAGGGATGAGGAGGTTGGAGAGCGGAGGTGGGCACTCGGCAAGGCCATCCATACTGACATAAAAGTCTCTGTGGTGACTGTGCAGTGTGTCTGCAGACTGAGCATGATGGGATAGAAGCCACTAAGAAAGGCCAAGAATCTCCTTGGTGCTTAGTAACCAAGGTGAAGGCTGGTTCTGGGATGAAGAGTCAGGGCTCAGGAGGTCCATATAGCACAGAAGAAGAGCTAAGAGATTCACGGGCAACTTTTCTCCTCTGCCTTTGGAGTTGGTGACTGCCACACCCATGGCAGATGCAGTAGGAAGGAGGCAAGGTGGCCAGGGAGTAGTAGGTCTTCGGCAACCAAGTGTGGAAGGTGAGAAGAAGAGACAGTGGAGACTTTGAGGCATGAAGCATGCACTCTAAGAAGCCACGTGGAAGGGCCTCAGGAGAGAGAAGGCTGGGGCCAGGCAAGCCTTCTGAACTGTGATCCCAGCAATGGGAAACAATGCTAAGCAGGATTTCATCACAAGGCTTCAGAAAGCAGGGGACGGGGAGGCAGATGGTGGGTGTTGGCAGGAAGAAACCAGCTGTCATAGTCAGGGCCGGGTAGATAAAGGGCTCAGGACAACCCGGACTGAGGCTGCTCATGGCATGGTTTGCCCATGGTTCCTCATTGCTTTGAGGGTGCTGTTGCCTTGATAGTCTTCTCCTGACCCCTGGGGTTCCTTGTTTCCAAGGGACAGGCCTCTTCTAGCATTGTGGTGCAAGTGCCTGTCTGGCCAGGTGATGGAAGAAGGGGCTGACTGAGATTGTCCTGGACTGAACACTCCAGGCTCCCCAGGAGAGACATGGGGGCATCTAGGATGGCCTTCTCTGCTCACCACAGCCATCTCCGTCTCTGACGGAGTGACTGATGGCTCCCTGACCTGTCATCCTTCAGAAGATAGGCATAAGGAGGGTCATTACAAAGTGTGAAAGGCGAGCTGGGGAGATGGCCCAGCTGGTAACCTGCTTGCTGCCCAAGAATGAGCATCTGGGTTCAGATTCTCAGTGCCCACACAAAAATTCCCGGGCCTGAGAGGCAGAGGTGAGAGGCTCCCTGGGGCTTGCTACCTAGATGTCTGCCTGAATTGGAGAGACTCTGTCTTGAAAAATAAAGTGGAGAGCTACTGAGGAAGACACCCAATGTTGGTCTCTGGTTTCTACACGATCCACACACATGCATGTATGCTTGTATACACATCTGCATACATATTCACGTGCCACACACACGTGAGCATGCACACTACACAGATTACACATGCAAAAAAATGTGAAGGGATTAATAGAGAAACGTACATTTTTAGGTCCATTTAAAAAATTTTGATATTTTGGCAAACTCACCAAAAAGAAGAGATGAGTTTGCTTTTATGTGTCGCATTACATAAATGGACAGAACAACCACGGCAAGTGTCAGGCAGGTCTCCCAACACAGCCTGTCAATACACAGCTGATGAAACCTTTGTCTTTACGCCAAGAGAGCATCTCTGTCTTCCGATGTGCAGACATAGCAGCGCCAGGGTGGAGCGTGAATCTGGTTGTGTTGCCGTCTCTAACTGCACTCTGTGACTCCCGACACCGCGTCCTGCTGCATGCGTCACAGCCAGCAGAAAACACGATGAGGCCAAGCTCACACTCGCCCGTCTCTGTGCACAGCTTGGGGGAAAGGAAGGCACATAGAAGGGTCATAGGGAGGAGTCCAATAAGCGAGGCCCTTTTCTTCTCAGCCCCATCTACTAAGCACCGATTCCCTGTAGAACGTTCTTGGTCATGAAACAAGAACACTCTCCAGATGCATCAGTGATAAACACTATTCATAACAAACTCTGCTCAGGTGGTCAGTCTCTGATGGTTGCAATTTCCCACATGGAGGCAACTAAGACGCAACCTTTATTCTAAATCAACAAGACTTCAGTGTAAGCTTTCCTTTTTATGAAAAATGCAAAGGCTTCCAAACGTGTTAAACCCACCTACCATGCTGTGTTTTGCATATGAAATAAGAGTGTGACGTTTCCTTACTGACGTTTCCTTACCGCAGGGAAGTGTCATGTGAGCTAAGGAAGGTGTGCCATACCCTGGAGCCAGGAAAGCAGGGCTCCCAGTATGCCAAAGAAGCCCACACTTCCCTGGGCTTCTGGGAAACTTCCATAGAAAGAGCCACAGAGGAAGCCACGGGAGACATCAAAGCAGAAAACCAGGCAGCCTCCCATGCTTTAAGCCTCAGGCAATTGCGAGCGCCCTTGGGATTAGTCATGGCTGATGGTTGGCCTTGCTGCACACAGAGCCCTGGGCTCCGTGTCTCTGGGAGGCTTCGGCTCGGCTCTCCGGATAACAAAGCATGCTCTGTGTGTTCCATTATCGTGTGTGTAAGAAGATGGTGTTTTGGCTCAGTGATGACAGATTATCCAACATTTTTATGACCTACTCAGACTCTTAGAGAAATGCCCAAGGATTCCCCTTTTGTCTCATTTACATGGTTATAAATTGCTACCAAAGGACACACAGGGACTAGTGCCATGCGATGACTTAAGTGTCATTTTTGTATTAGCCGTATTGATCACAGTTAAGTGTTTTTTAAATGTTTCAATGTGGCAAGTGGCAGATTCCTTCGTGTCCCTTGGGGCCATTGGTCCAGACCTAGAAGGACTGGGTTTTGTGATGTCCTTTCCAGAGTCTCTAACCCTTGCAATGGTCTGAGAGGCAGCTCCCACTCCCTGGCTCTGCACCCTTCCAAGATCCTTCAGGGGTCTTCTTCGTGCCTGAAGACTCAGAAGTTCAAGCACAGGTCCAGTCTTAGCAAAGGAACTGTCCTCACTGCGGCTTCCAAGGAGGATGGTGGTAGCAGTATTTTGAAGCAGCTGCCTTTCGGTGTGTGAAGGGTTAATCTGTGGAGATGGTGCCCGGACTTTGTGCACCTAGGCCTGAATGAAAGCATCATTCCCTGCTCCAGCTTACGTGCTGGGGTTTGCATAAGGCTCATTTCTCTAGTGCAGAACTTGTCCATTTTATGAGGCGAGGTTTTATCCTTTTCCACAGTGAGAATAAGAATGATTTCGCTGGTACAAGAAAATTAATTTCAAATCTAAAGCATTCCCCGGAACTGAAAGACTAGAATGAAAGTCCTTACATTCGACCTCAAAGAGAGCTTCCCAGAACCCAGAACAGGAATCTGTGTGCTCAAGTTAAATCTCGTTCTGGGCACATCCTTAAGTTATCAGGACCATTAGGTAAAGTAATTCTGCTTTTTCTCTAGTTTAAATCGGTCTGATTCAAACATTCTAGTTGAGACTTCGATACACTCTGCCTTGATTTGCGGGCTTACTTGTGGCCGTTCTGTACCCAGTACCTCTGTGTGGCTCCATTCCCACAACAAGCCGAGGTTCAAAGCCTCCATTGTGAGGAGAAAAAGAGGTCTTTTTCAGTCATTTTATGCTTTATGTTTCCTGTTCAACTCCAGAACTACTGGTTAAACGCTCATCAGGTGCCCCTGGTCCTGCTGGTAATCCATTTAGGGTGTCATAAAAATAAGGTTGGATAATTGTGCCATGACTGATTTCACGTCATTCTGCTTAACATTGTTCTGCATTACTTGATTGAATATTGAGGCAACGGCAAAATTCACCGAGGCACCTGCATTTGAGTTCTACACAACTCAACAACACGCTGGGAAGAAAAATCAAACCCAAACCACATCAAAGTATTTTTAAATTAAGACTCTGAATGCAGCTTGAGTTCTGAATGTATTCAGCCATTTTGGTTTTTAAGAAGAAAAAAAAAGGAACAGTAGTTACTCAAAGAACCAAGTAACCTAGGATGATGAGCCTCCAAACCATGACCTGGCCCTCTCTTTGTGAGCTGTGCATTAGTATAAAATTATCACAATCACTTGAGGAGGCAGGCAAGATAATCAAAAATTAGGAAAAAAATCTGGATTTTTGTCCATTTATTTATTTTCGCCTATAGCACATCGCATTACATAACCCAACGCAATTACACTGGCCTCCAAATTCAGCAGAAAATTTCAGAATATCGAGCCCACCTTTCTCTCCGAAGAAAAATCGATGAATTGCACCTACCTCACAGCACGTGTTTCTGAGCAGTTGCCTCTTATCCACTCAGAATGCAGAACTCAAAGAGAATTTCACGTGCCTTAATCGACATTGTGTTTTGTTCGTGTCCATATTTCGTGTTTCTTATCGGTTTCCAAAGAAACATGTCAGAACACCGAACATGGATGCATGTGGTCACTTGTCCTAACGCTTTCACATTTTTCTGTTTTCTCTTTTTTTTGCATTTCTCTCTCTTTAAAGCACAAGACTCTGCTGACATTCTTTTCCTTATTGACGGATCAAACAACACCGGAAGCGCCCACTTTGCTGTCATTCGTGACTTTCTTGTAAATCTCCTTGAGAGACTGTCCATTGGAGCTCAGCAGATCCGAGTGGGGGTGGTCCAGTATAGCAATGAGCCCAGAACCATGTTCCCCTTGGACGCCTACTCCTCCAAGGCGCAGGTTCTGGATGCGATCAAGGCCCTGCGCTTTGCTGGGGGGGAGCTGGCCAACACTGGCCTGGCCCTTGACTTCGTGCTGGAGAAGCACTTCACGCGGGCGGGGGGCAGCCGCGTGGAGGACGGGGTACCCCAGGTGCTGGTGCTCCTGAGCTCCGGGCCTTCGAGCGATGAGATCCGAGACGGGGTGATAGCTCTGAAGCAGGCTAGCGTGTTCTCGTTCTGCCTGGGAGCCCAGGCCGCCTCCAGGGCCGAGCTGCAGCATATAGCTACAGATGACAACCTGGTGTTTACTGTCCCGGAATTCCGTAGCTTGGGGGACCTGCAGGAGCAATTACTGCCCTACATTGTTGGCGTGGCCCAAAGGCACATTGTCTTGCAACCGCCAACCATTGTCACACAAGGTATGTATGCTCTTTTCGCCATCTCTATAGGAGGGGTGGGTGGCATGTGGTGGTTTTCCTAGAAGTAGGGTGGGCCCAAGAGAGTCTCCTTGGAAAATCCTGTAAGTACCCCCAGTCCAGTCGTCCGGGGACGTGGCAGCTGCTGGCTGACCTGTGTGTCTGTCTGTTTCGGTGTCAAGAAATGGAAAGATCAGTGAGCGAGTAGAAGGTCTTCTAGAGCCCCCAGTGTGGGGGACAGTGTTTTGCAGGATAAGCCAACAAGGTGTTGTTTCCAAGCATCACTTGGTTCCTTGTTTATAGCCAGTCACACTAACATTGGTTTGTGGGACTTACTGCAATTCTAAGAAAACTACTCCAGGGTGACCGTTAGAAGTTCTCCAATGTTCTCTTTCCAAAAGCAGAGGAGAGCAGTTCCTCTTGTTCCACGGTGTGGACATGGGGAGGTCTTCATTGGGCATGGCGGAGCACTTGCCTGATGGAATATTTATGGAAAGTTTGGAAGCCGTTGTTCTGAGCGGGAAAGTTTATGATACACACTCGCATGGAAGGACTTTGGCAGCACAATTAACGAGAGTCATTAAAAATAATACCATATAAAGTCATATAAATAATATGTTTAACAAACACAGGATGTGGGGACATCAGGAAGGCACAAGTTCTCTTACCTGAGATGCCGGTCACTTTCCGATGGCTTGAATTTTATTTTATCAGTCAGATGCCATTCAGTCAGTAAGACACACAAGCGCTGCCAAGTTTCTGAAAACACCGACTCCCTGGTCCTGCCTGAACTCCGTTTCCAGGAGTGCAAGAGCCTCAATTTCATGAGGCTCAGTACAGACTCAGTGCAGACGAGCACACGGGATGCTCCTTGGAGACTCTGGCAGCCCTCTGCACCTTTGGGTCACTTTCCTGTGTGTTGTGGTCAGCATTCTAGTTGCTGCGCAGAAAGAACCCAAGCAAAAGCGGCTTGTGGAGGAATGGGTTTATTTGGCTTATGGACTCGAGGGGAGACTCCATCCTGGCAGGGAAAACGATGGCATGAGCAGAGGGCTGGACATCACCTCTGCCACAGCACTGCAAACAGCGGCAGGAAGGTGGGCCAAACACTGGCAAGGGGAAGCTGGCTTATAACCCCCATAAGCCCGCCCCCGACAACACAGCTTCATCGAGGTTGTAAAATCCAAACTGCCATCAGCTGAGGATCGATTACCCAGAACACATTCATTTGTTTGTGGGGGACACCTGGATCAAACCATGACACTGTGCAGCAAGACACATCTGCATAGCTGTGTTTCCAGCTCTTCTAGGACAGGGTCTGGCTTTGTGCAATATGTATCACGGGCTCCAGGATGGTTCTCTTTGAGAAAGCAGTGGCAATAAGTGAAAAGATAAAATGATGCCATTGCATAAAATTAACAGCAGAACCTTCCTTCACAGTCTTAATTATGAGCTTCCTGCTTGGCTCATGCAAGGAATGGGCCTGTGCTTCATTGCACTTGCTGCTTAGTTACTGCCTGGAGGAAACCTAATCTTCCCAAAGTTCCTTACAAGTGGAAAATGCACCCGGAGTCAGCACAAGGTCTTCCAGCTCTTTAAGGCACAACTTTCTCTTAATGCCAGCTATGAGTAGATCACTCAGAGCCATGTGACATTGTTACCTGAATTTGGACACCAGGACTGTGTCCTGGTGACACAGTTAGGCATGCACACACTAGGATGGCTTTGCAGAGAAGGCTCCTGGGTCAGAGAGGCCAGGCTGGTTGTGGTATGGATCCCCAGCTGTTCCTCTCTTGCTGGGTCACAGACCAGAGTGAAATCCTTCAGGGGAGAGAGAGGAGGGGTGCGGTCTGAGAAGAGGGCTCTTAGAGGAGATGGGGGTGAAGAACAGTGGGGTGGTCGCACCCGGGACCCGGCTGGGGCTCTGAGCTGCTCACACCTCCATACGCTCCCTTTTCATGCCCAACAGTTGGAGAAACAAGTGAAGATTCTCTGGATTTTCATACTTTTGGAAGTAAATGAAAGTTTCATAAACAGAGTTAAGTGTCATGGCTGTGTTTGGGAGATGTGGCTCTATTCCAAGTCTTCTATGAACCAGCTGTGGGATCCTGGGAAGGTCACCCACCTCTGTGGGCTCAGATTTCTGGAATTCTTGTCAAGGAAGTCAGGCTAAGTGAAAGATCATCTTGCTGTAGGAGAGGGTTCAGCTTCTTTACTGAAATGAGGAACGCCTTGCCTCATTTGTATTTCCCATGAATTTTAGCTGCTTAGAAACATTGTTTTAGTCTTAATAACCAATTTGTAAATAGTCACCAAATATTTATAACTATCTGATATGTACCAGGCACTATGCCAGGCGCTGGAGACACAGTAGTGGCTGTTGGTCTGTTGGTGTAAAAATAGAGGAAAGGGAATAGGAATGCAAACCAATGACCAAACAAAACCTGCATCCCACAAGGTCACTAAGAGGAGCTGTGGTCGAGGGGGTGGGAATGGGGCAGGGAACTCAGCAGGTCAGTCTGAGTAGCTTGGGAGGGGAAGGGTAGGTGTGGAACCCAGGAGGAGCAGAGGGAAGAGCCCTCCACAGGTCTTGCAACAAGAGGGAGTTTGGTTTCCCTTGGGATCCATCAGAAGGCAGCACAGCTGGGGTGATAGGGCCTCCAGTACAAGCTTGTCTGAAACGCAGAGGCTGGAGAGGCTGGAGAATTGGCAGTTACAGGCCAGATCCTCTGTGGCAGTGGCCCTGGAGGAGGACCCAAGAGAGAGCAATCATTAGTGGCCCTTCTGCAAAACAGGGGGACCAAGCCAGGCGTGGTGGTGCACACCTTTAATCCCAGAACTCCGGAGGCAGAGGTAGGAGGATCCTCATGAGTTCAAGGCCACACTGAGACAACATAGTGAATTCTAGATCAGTCTGGGCTACAGTGAGACCCTACCTGGAAAAACAAAGCAAAAACCAGGGAGACCAACTTCCTGGGAGCACTGTAAGCTGGCATGCTCTGGGCTTTCTTGAGTGGGGCACGGTTTCCTCACCGTGGGCTTTCTCAGGAATATCTGTGTGCCCACGTGACCCATGAAGAGGAAGGGGCAAAATAGAGGCTTTGCCAGAGGGCACAGTGGAAACATGAAAGGAGTGGAGACAGTGAATTAGATAAGCCATGAGGATGGGCATGAGGGGAAGTCAAGGAGGCTGGGGGCTTGCCTGAGGGAGGCAAAGCCTGAAGGGTCATATCCGAGAACTCAGTGTGGTGGGAGAAGTGTGGGGTGTCGGTTGGCTGGAAGGAAGGTTGGGCAGAGAGGCATGATATCTAAGATTTCAGAGGCGTGTTTCTGTAGCAATCACAAGGTCATAAGATGTGACCCTACAAGTAGGTGCTTGGAGTGGACAGGAGGACACACTTTATTGGAGGTACTGAGGATCTCCTATGACTAGGTCCCCAAGCCTAGAAGATTCAGGAGACTCTCAGGTGTACCGGGAGACATGACACAGGGGATGACACTTGTCAGGTGGTCATCATGTGAACACTTAGCGTGAGCTAGGTAGGCATGATCAGTATAAAAGTGATACAGACCTGGTGTGTTATATATGAATCATACATGCATATACACCCCTACGGTGTGCATGCGTGTGTGTATACATTATCCCTAATGGAATAAAGGTATGACAGTGTAATGGACATGTATGAGTTCGGTTTATCTCAAAGGCATTTTAAAACCAAGTGCAAGGTGCAGAGGTATAGCCCTGAGAGTGAGCTCTGACCTGAAGGAGGAACCATCTCCCTGAATGGGTGTTCAGAACCAGGCCCACAGCATACTGATAAAAGACCAAATGTCGTTCCACACTCTGTTGCACCTGTCAGTGACGGGGTGCTGTACTAAACATGCTACACTTCTGCGAAAGTACAGCCGTCCTCTAGGTGCTGAGGGTGTGTAGAGGATTTGTGAGTCCTAAAGCCTCTTAGGGCTCTTACCAATGACTGACACCATGAACCCGTCCTGCCTACCTTGTCTCCCGTCACTAGGAGTAAGTTGGATTTAAACTGCATCACAAGCAGATGTCATTCTCGGGCCAGTCTGTGTTTCTCCCCGACCTTGGGTCTCCTGCAGCTGTTACTAAATCAGCCACCACACTGGCTACATGTAAGGGAGGCAACAGGGGTCCTTTTGCAAACAACACTCTCTTGTTCGGACACGTGGGTACTCTTACAAGTCTTTGAGCTCCAACAGGCTTCTAGAACAGGCATAGAAGCTGGCTAGAGTCCTTATCCTGAGGCTGCACACATTCCCATAGCGGCTGGAAGGTCCTGAGGCATTTTTGTTTTGTGGTTTGCCTAAGACATCCTAGGTGTGGCATGTCACTGAGGACTTTCACCACCAGAGACTGATGAAGACTTCCTTTTTCAACTCTTGGGTCCTTTTTGACAAGTCCTGCCTGCAGAAGAAAACCACGGGTCAGAGAAACAAAGGGGCTGTCATAGCCACACATTACTGGGATGACTCTCTAAACCAGGCATAGTCATGGGAGGAAAGGATTTATTGAAGCTACAGATCCAGGGGAAGTTCCATAATAGTTGAAAAAGGCTGCCCCCCTTTCACAGGTCCAAGCAAAGAGAGAAAGAACACCATCATCAACACCTCACACATACAAGCAAAACGCACAGGAGCCGGAGAGAAGAGTTTCTCCCCCTTGATATAGCCTTAGGGTGGGGTCTTGTAACCCTTCCCAGACTTGTTGACTCATTATCTCTGGAATTTTCCTCCTGCATTGCCCTCCCTGGAAGGAAAGTTTGATTTTAGTCCCCTGAGTTTCCTTACATCCTTCCCCCTACTGAGACGGCTGCCTTCCTGTGAACATCTTCAGAGACCCACCCAAGATTACTGTAAAGGTCAAGTTGACAACGAAACTTAACCATCACAACTCTACCCCTTGTTAACTTGACATCACACCACATATCTTTACATTATATTTAATTTTAATTGAAGACAGTAACAAGTAATTATGCCTAACATGATATAACCATCTCATTTACAACTGCAAACATATACTCTCTCCCCAACACAAGGCAAGGTCCCTTAACTGTGAGTTTTGTAAAATCGTAAGTTATATGCTTTTAACATATAATTGCATGGAGTAAACATTTTTTAACTGTTATAAAGCATAACAAGGAAAGACTGGACCAATGTAAACTTCACCACCACCTGTAGTTTATACAGTCTTTAGATTTTTTAAGTTTATCCCTCCAGCCTGGCTGAGTAGTTGGGAAAACCTTTTAACCTGAGCCAACAGCATTCCATGGTAGCCCTTGTACAGACCTGGTATATCAAAAACATCTCTGCGTCTCCATTGTAAACCACGGTCTATTTAATAGCTTTGTCAATCAGGGACTTTATATCCTGTTTTATATACCGCATCTCAGCAGCAGCTCCTGGAACCATGTGTACTTTCTGACCCATTTTATGTATTTTTTTTGTTTGTTTTTAAAAGTAGTATCAGGTATGTAGGACATAGCCAGGTTGTTAATTTAGGGACAAAATAAATTGTGACTTTGAAGAGCAGGTTCTTTTTTTTTAGTTATTTAATTTAAAAGACTTTATACAGTCTATTATTTGTTTTTTTTTGGGGGGGTGGAAACACCTCAGGTATCCTTTTTATTGTTTTAATGTAGAGCAGTTGGGCTATCTTTTTTAGGATTGTTAATGTGTTGATAATAGCAGCTTTAGTAACCTAAAGCCAGTCTCTATGTCAGTAAATTAAACTTGTTTTGAGTTTTTAAAATTATAAATCTTAAATTTTTACTTTCATATCATTAGTCAAGCATATACATCAGTTTCATTTTTTAAATTTAACGTTGATCAAGCTCTCTGGGCATGGGCAGCAAAATGAGCCATCTTTAATTTTAGTTATGTCTTTTAAACAAAGTTTTTTGTAGCTTCCCCATAGAAAGTTGACAAGCCACATCTCTAAATGTATTTTTTTCTACACTAAGCATTTAAAAATTTTTACCAGAATAGTCTGTAAAACTTCGCTTACCACTCAGGAAGGTGTCTTTAGTTGTAAATATTAAGACTATGTCTATTCCTCTAGCACACAAGTTTTAGAAAACCAAAATCTACACAGTCAGATTTATCTTAGTAAAATCACCCCACTCCCGGTACCAAAACTGTCGTAGTCAGCCACATACCCCTGGGATGAATCTCTAAACTAGGCAGTTATGGGAGGAAAGGATTTATTGTAGCTACAGTTCCAGGCTTCCATAATAGTGAAAGAGGCTTGCACCCTTTCACAGGTCCAAGCAGAGGAAGAAATCCATCACCAACACCACACACACTAACAAAACAGGCAGGGACCAGAGAGAATATTTTCTCCCTCTTGATATAGCCTTAGGGTGGGGTCTTATAACCCTATCCCAGACTTGTTGACTCACTATCTCTGGAATTTTCCTCCTGCACTTCCCTCCCAGGAAGGAAAGTTTGATTCTAGCTCCCCTGAGTTTCCTTACATCCTTCCCCCTACTGAGACGGCTGCCTTCCTGTGAACATCTTCAGAGACCCACCCAAGATTACTAAAAGGGTCAAGTTGACAACAGAACGTGACCATCACAGGGGTCTTACATTCTCTTTCAGGTTCTGCTCTGGGTAATGTGTGATGTTTTGAAATCAGGTTTGTGACACACAGGGCTCTTTGGGCCAACATGGGGTGTTTCTTGAGTTTCTCAAGCTATGGCTTCATTCTGGCCAACTCACATCAGCAGGTAGCCACTAAAACTAAGCTTGTTTCTGTCGAGCTCTTTTGTTCAAGGATGGGCAGGATGGGAGGGAGCCAACCTGCCATACAGTCGAGCAGGTGTGAATGTCATTAACATGTGTGGCAGGTCCCTTTGGACTGCCTCTAATGTCACCGTGACCAGAGCAAACGGGAGGGTCCTGTGCCTAGATGGTGCCTGCGAAGAGGTCACTGGTGAATGTGTCTGGTAAGGCCATTCTATTCACCTTTCATTGTTACTACCAACAGTTGTTGAAGTCAATAAGAGGGACATCGTCTTCCTGGTGGATGGCTCCTCCCACCTGGGGCCGGCCAACTTCAATGCCATCCGAGACTTCATTGCCAGGGTCATCCAGAGGCTGGAGATCGGACAGGACCTGATCCAGGTGTCGGTGGCTCAGTACGCAGACACTGTAAAGCCTGAGTTTTATTTAAATACCCACCCCAGCAAAAGGGAGGTCATCACTGCCGTGCGGAAGATGAAGCCCCTGGAAGGATCAGCCCTGTACACGGGTTCCGCCCTGGACTTTGTTCGCAACAACCTGTTCACTAGCTCAGCGGGCTACCGGGCTGCTGAGGGGGTTCCCAAACTCCTGGTGCTGATCACGGGCGGTAAGTCTGTCGACGAGGTCAGCCAGCCTTCGCAGGAGCTGAAGAGAAGCAGCATCATGGCCTTCACCATCGGGAGCAAGGCTGCTGACCAGGCCGAGCTGGAAGAGATCGCCTTCGACTCCTCTCTGGTCTTCATCCCCGCTGAGTTCCGCCCAGCTCCTTTGCAGAGTCTGCTGCCCACCCTGCTGGCACCCCTCAGGACCCTCTCTGGAACCTCTGAAGGTATGGTGGCGTGGGTCAGATGTGCAAGAGGGGGAGACATGGAAGAACCTTTGAGAAAAAACCCAGTGGTGGTGGTGTGTCTAGGAGGCAGGCAACAAAACAAAGCAAAACACAGCAAATAGCAGATATTTCAGCCTTTATTTTTTTCCCCAGGTGACAACTGTTGAGCACAGTCAAACTTGTGACTAAACTATAAAACCTCAGGTCACCTCTCTGTACAGCTTCTGGCCAAGGAGGACCCTCTCGGTTATTATTTCTGGTTAGGACCCTTTCTGTCTCTACTGGTGACCCTGTGAGATGCTTAATCCTTTCCACCCAGGACTTTCCTTTCATAGGGAAGATCCAGCTTCCGAGCCCCTTCTTTCCCTTTATCAAGGGTTTCCTTCAATGGGAAAGCATCCTGAATGGATGAGTGTGAAGACCAAACCCATGGTTCTTCAAATCCTCCATTAATATGCTTGGCAGTGAGAGGTAGTTGAAAGGTATCATAAGCTCTCTGAGCCTGTGAATTGGGGTATGTGACTCTTGGTCCTCAATGAAGAGAAGATGAATATCTCAAAATGCAGCTTGCTGGCCTCACAGCCTCACACTGCAGGACATGCATGACCTGCTGCATGAGGGCCTGCCCTCTCCTCAGACTCTATGGTCTTGGGAGTAATAAGATCTCTCTCTCTCTTTCTCTCTCTCTCTCGTTCCACCCTTATAGCCAAAGTTCAGTTTGATGAACACAATTATTAGTGTAAATGACAGAGAAGACCAGGGAAAGCAGGAAGTACTTTAAAGGTGCCGGCTGGGTGTGCCAGGGGCCAAGCAGCAGCCATGGAGGATTGGCCCAGCCTCTTGCTTGTTCCCATGGACACTCAAGTCTCATATCACATGCTGTAGTGCTTGCATGATATCTACACACATCTCTCTGGTTCATCCTCCCCACATTACCTGTGATCCCAGCACAATGTGAGCGCTGGTCACCAGCCCTGCACCGCGCTGGTTAAGGGATGATGTGAGGAACAAGGTCTGTTTATGGCCAGGACAGAAAGAATTTTCTTCAAATATCTCCTGTCCTTGGTTGGTTAAATACTCAGATACCTACTCTAATTTGCAAGTGATACGAGCATAATCTTGGCTAAGTACAGCATTTAGTTTGTATTTGACTGGTCACCAACTGTATTAGTTAAATTTTTTTTGTAGCTGTGACAGAATACCTGACAAAAGTAACTTCAGGGTTGAGGAAAGGTTTCTTTTGGCGCTCAGTGTGAGGATATGGATCAGCATGCTAGGGAAGTCGTGGCAGCAGGGGCTCGAGGCAGCTGGTCACATTCTCAGTCAGGAAGCAGAGAGAGATGAATACTGCTGCTAAGCTTATTGTCTGGGACCCCAGCCACGGAATGGTTCTGCCCACAGTTAGGGTGTGTCTTCCTACCTTACTTAACCCATCTAGAAACTTCCAGACATGTGCCCAGAAGTTGGTCTCCTGGGTGACTCCAGACCCTGTCAAGTTGATAATCAGATATTGACCATCACACTCACCATCCTGTCATATCCCCTCGGTACCTAGTTGGATTATTGCCCAGCTTTGCAATGACCCCAGATAGGACAGGAGTACAGAAGACAGCGGGTCACCCTAGGAGGTGTGGCGTGAGGACAGCCTGCTTTTGACTGGCTCTCAGTCATAGGGAAGGAGTATAGGCTCACGTGGGCTGGCTATTCCTGAGTTGTTACTACAATGCCCTGTAGCTGTTCTTGGGTGAGTCCCCGAGGCCCCAGTCACCCAGTCAGGACAGGTCAGCCGGGACAGGTGAGCCCGCTGTGGCTGTGGGCCAGAGATGAGCCATGCAGGAAGCCAGCCAGTAGCATTTTCACTGTATTTCAGAGATTTGATAACCTTGTCGACTGTAAGCATTCTAACTCTGTCTCTCTGTGAACCACCTTGGCCTCATTCACTTGGCTTTCCATGTGCTGCACAAGCCAGTCACCGTAAGAGAAAAATAGGCAGCCACCTGCTATATTTTGCCAGAAGGACACGCTGAGCCGCGCTGACCACGCTGTGTTCTTCTACGTGTTGGCATGTGTGCCCCACCGAGGGCACACATGGGAAACCCTCGCCATCGTGTGTCTCACTGTTTTCTGTGCTTCACTGCAGTTCACGTAAACAAAAGGGATATCATCTTCCTTTTGGATGGATCGGTCAACGTTGGAAAAACCAATTTCCCTTATGTGCGCGACTTTGTAATGAACCTAGTTAACAGCCTTGATGTTGGAAGTGACAATATCCGTGTTGGTTTAGTGCAATTTAGTGACACTCCAGTCACGGAGTTCTCTCTAGACACTTACCAGACCAAGCCAGAGCTGCTTGCCCACCTGAGGCGCTTACAGCTCAAGGGGGGCTCGGGCCTCAACCTGGGCTCTGCCCTGAGCTATGTCCATGCCAACCACTTCACGGAGGAGGGCGGCAGCAGGACCCAGGAGCATGTGCCGCAGCTGCTGCTCCTGCTCACGGCTGGGCAGTCCGAGGACTCTTATCTGCAAGCTGCCAACGCCCTGGCCCGGGCAGGCGTGCTGACCTTCTGTGTGGGGGCCAGCCGGGCGGATAAGGCCGAGCTTGAGCAGATTGCTTTTAACCCGAGTCTGGTGTATCTCATGGATGATTTCAGCTCCCTACCAGCCTTGCCTCAGCAGCTGATTCAGCCCCTAACCACATATGTTAGTGGAGATGTGGAGGAAGTGCCACTCAGCCAGCCAGGTAAACCCCCCGGGGGGCATGGGCTCCTCTTCCTCCTTGGACGCTTCCCTGAAGCCAAGAGCCTGTGAGCTGTAGAGGGGCGATGGGCTCGCTTGGATTGGGATGGTTGGGGTGGGCGGTGAAGACTCTATCAGCAAATTTCGATTTTGAAGGGTGTCTGATATGCAGGTCTAGCACATCTAGGTCCTATCCTGGTTGTGTTGTTTCAAACTTTATTCAAAAGACTGTGAACACTGAGGAGTGAAAAACCAAGTAGAAGAGAGAAAGGGAAGGAATGGGAGAGAGACGGGGGGGAAGGAGAGAGGGGAACTGACTCATATATGAATATGCTTTAGTATTTTTTATTTATTTGAGAGAGTGAAAGAAATGAGAGAGAGAGAGAGAGAGAGAGAGAGAGAGAGAGAGAGAGAGAGAGAGAATGAATATGGGTGCGCCAGAGTCTCCAGCCACTGCAAACAAACTCCAGACACATGCACCACCTTGTGCATCTGACTTTACATGGGTGCTGAGGAATCGAACTCAGGCCCTCTGTTTGCAAGCAAGCACCTTAACCACCGAGCCATCTTTCCAGTCCAGCCTTGGCATTTTTTTAAAATGAGAATTTTCTTTAAAATGACATTTTTACATTTATATCTGCTCTATTTGAAAACCATCTTTGCGGGCTGGAGAGATGGCTTAGCGGTTAAGGCACTTGGCTCCAGTGCCTAAGGCCCCGGGTTCAATTTCCCAGTACCCACATATGTCAGACCCACAAGGTGGTGGCCCTGGTGCTCTCTCTCTCTCTCTCTCTGTATCTCTCTGCTTGAAAATGAATAAATAAAATTAAAAAAAACCATCTTTGCATCTTCATGCAACAGTGAAAGGATTGCAGTTAGTCTGCGTTACTACTGTTGGGGTTGTTATGACTGAGGGAGGGGAGATTTGCTCGACAGCGATGGATGGATGGCAGGACTGAACCAGCAACAGCCTAGTCATAACTTCTCAGAAGCACTTGAATTGGAAATGACATTCATGTGACGTGGTGCAGTGTCCTCTGGGCTGTCATTGATGTTTGCTCTGGTCCAGTTAAAGGGACCTGAGAAGGACTTGCAGAGGCCAGACTCACATAGCAATCCCAGGCACTACTTTGTGTCTTAAAGTTACTGACAAGACATGTGAGTTAAACAGGAACCCAGGGATCCCTGGGGAACTGATGTGCACCCACCTCTGTCACTAGAGACGGAAGCCATCTTTTAACAAATGTGTACTAGAGAGCATTAGATAGATTTATTTCTAGCAATGTGAACATGTCATCTGTTCTCCTGAAGTGACTCCTTCTGAGGCTTAGCGCTGGGCTGGGTGGACTCACCTAGGGCAGTTCCCTTCAGTGTGTACGTCTCTGACCAGCCCAGGCCATGACTGGTCCCTCGCTGGGTTTCAAGGACCCCCACATCACACCGATGGTGCTAGGCTGAGTCTGCTTGGTGACCTGTGGTGATCTCTCCCCTCACTGCGTCCCTTCTACTTTCCTCGCAGAGAGCAAGAGAGACATTCTCTTCCTCTTCGATGGCTCAGCCAACATCATGGGCCAGTTTCACGCTGTCCGGGACTTTCTCTACAAGATCATCGAGGAGCTTGATGTGAAGCCAGACGGGACCCGGATCGCGGTGGCTCAGTACAGCGATGATGTCAGAATGGAGTCCCGCTTCAACGAGCACATGAACAAGCCTGAGATCCTGAATCTCGTGAAGAAAATGAAGATCAAGACCGGTAGAGCCCTCAACCTGGGCTACGCCCTGGACTATGCGCAGAGATACATCTTTGTGAGATCGGCAGGCAGCCGTATTGAGGACGGTGTGCTGCAGTTCCTGGTGCTGCTGGTGGCCGGGAGGTCCTCGGATGCTGTGGACGGGCCAGCAAGCTCCCTGAGGCAGGGTGGAGTGGTGCCTTTCATCTTCCAAGCCAAGAACGCCAACCCTGCTGAGCTGGAGCAGATCGTGCCGTCCCCTGCCTTCATCCTGGCTGCAGAGTCTCTCCCCAAGATCGGAGACCTCCAGCCACAGATCGTGAACCTCCTGAAATCGGTGCACAATGGAGCGCCAGCTCCAGGTAGGTTCAGCAACGTGAGTGCCCCTGCAGGCAGAGGCCACTGGCGCCTGTCCTCAAATTGAAGCCCTCTCAGGCCTTATGTGAAGACGGGAAATTGACAGGTGGTTCACACGGGGATCTAGAGAACCTGACTTTCTTATTTTGACTTTTGAAACAGGAGGATCTGGATGGTTAATTTTGAATGATATCAGAATATTCCACAGCTTGATATATTATAAAGATTTAGATATCAATAGTTTACATCTTTAAAAAATACTACTCACATAATAAAGGCTGCATGAACTAAAACAACCTTCGCTTCATGCCTCCCCAGTGCCTTTGCTTTAATGAGTATCACAAATCCTATCGCAGTCAACTCCATGTTGCTGGGATGAACATGTAACCAGACAGTTCAGGGGAGCAACAGGTTTATTTCAGGCTTACAGATCCAGGCGAAGTTAGTTCCATTATTGGTGAAAGAAGCTGCTTACTTGCAAACATCCAGAAAGAAACATTTGCAGCAAGCAAATACCAACACCAGCAAGCACAAACCCAGAGCTCAAGCCTGTCTCTTCATACCCTTAGGCTGGAATCAGATCCACCCCAAACACACCTTTGGACTGGACTCAGATCCACCCCCCAATGATATACCTCCTCCAGCAGGAATCTCCTACCAGGGGCTGAAGTTGCAAACTCAATTTTCTTTTCTTTTTTTTCTATCTTTATTATCAATAATTATACACAGTGTATGAGCAAATCTTGTGATGGTACCCCCATTTCCCTCCTCTCTGTCTCCAGCCCACTGGGGACCCTCCTTGGTGTGCATACTGGATCTGTCCATGAGGTAGGAGGTCATGAATTGCACAAGAGTAAACTCAATTTTGATAAAACATCTGAGTCTATGGGGCCAGACATTCAGAGCTACCACAATTGCTTCACTACATTCATGAAAAATTAAATGCATTGGTGGAGGCAGATAAATTCCTGTCATAAAGGCTGCATTAAAGCCTCCAACTGCTAATTTATACTGACACAGCTCAAGGTTTAACCACTTCTCTTTGGGTGATAAAAGCAGCAAAATATATACTTCTCATATATTTCCCCTTCTTCAAAAATTGAGATTCCAGATCATCTTCGCTGATGAGGGGATTCGGTCAAGGTTAGTTTTGCGTCACAGTTCTTCTACGGATTCTCTGGAGACAGTCATCAACCACTTAACCCCATCAGCAGGCTGTGTGGGCTCCGTCAACTCCACCATCACACAGTCCCCCAGCCCCAGGGGAGAAGTTTATCCTGAGGGCACCACTTCCATTTCTCATCCTCACTGCCTGACTCATGGCTGGGTCCTCCATCCTCCAAACTGGCAGGGTGGCACCTTCTCTCCACTGCCATCTCTGTCTCTAGCTCTGACCCTCTCGATAGGCTCTTTAAGGACACTTGAGGGTCATGTCATGGTTTATGTCCACCTGGATAGTCTAGGACAACCCTCATCCCTCCAAATTTCCACAAATTCTGAGATTTGGAGCTGGACCTTCCTGGCAGGTCATTATGCCTCTCTCCAAGCAGTGGGAAGCATCCCCTCCCATATCCTCTGGGGGTCACCAGGTATCTTTATCCAGTTTCAGGTGAAAAGGACGTGGTGTTTCTTATCGACGGCTCTGATGGTGTCCGGAGCGGCTTCTCCCTCCTGAAGGATTTTGTGGAGAGAGTCGTGGAGAGTCTGGATGTGGGCCCCGACCGTGTGCGTGTGGCCCTGGTACAGTACAGCGACAGGACCAGGCCCGAGTTCTACCTGAATTCCCACATGGACCAGCAGGGAGTCATCAATGCTGTCCGTAAACTCACCCTGCTGGGCGGGCCGATCCCTAACACAGGGGCTGCCCTGCACTTTGTCCTGAGGAACATCCTGACCAGCTCTACTGGGAGCAGGATGGCAGAAGGCGTCCCCCAACTTCTGATCGTGCTCACAGCAGAGAGGTCTGGGGATGACGTGAGGGGCCCCTCGGTGGTCCTGAAGCAGGGTGGGGCAGTGCCCATTGGTATCGGCATCGGGAATGCTGACATCTCTGAGATGCAGACCATCTCCTTCATCCCGGACTTCGCTGTGGCCATCCCCTCCTTCCGGGAACTGGGCACGGTTCAGCAGGTCATCTCCGAGAGGGTGATCCATCTGAGCCGTGAGGAGCTGAGCAGGCTGCAGCCAATCTTCCCGTCCCCACCGAGCACAGGTGAGGGTCCTTCCTCCTCAGAGTCATCCTGGCTACTTACGTAGACTGTGGGCTATAAAGCATTTCAGTCGTGCAACCTTTGCCACGTACAGTGGATAGCTATGGCTGCATGCAAACTTGGGAGCCTTTCTTGAAGATGCTAAGATTCATGTTCTTGGTCAAATGGAAGCTTCCAGAGGGAATGCAGGGGGTTTGTAGAGAGGCCACTGCAGAGAAATCTGAGGGGAACACTTAGCAAGGGTCAGTCCCAAGTGACCCAGGAAGCAACAGCTTTCTGCCACCAGGATTAGCCTGTCCATAGGTGCTCTGCTCTGGCAAGAGGGGTGTAATCTCTGAAAGTTTAATCTGAAATCTCATCGATATTATCAAAATGGAAAGGCTACTTTTGAATTTGCTTGGGGTTAAAAGGTTTCTCAACTAGTAGGAATATTGCCTGGTTCTCATGAGCAAAGTTTATTCTCTCCCCTCTTCCCTGACACCTGAACAAGGTGGGATCCTGGTTACACCCTTCCATAGTGAATGCTGGCCCAGGGCCTGTAATCAATCCATGGGCATGTGGGCAGAATTGCCATGGGCAGATGAGTCCTTGTGGTCTTATGACATGGCAGGAGGATACATGAAGGAAAGGGGATCATTGGGATGAGAGGGAAATCGAGGAGCACAGGAGAGAGGAATCAGGTGGGACGTGGGTCCTATGGGCACCGCTGGGTGAGGGCACCAGGATCCGTGCAGTTGGGAGGGACCAACTAGATGTCCAGCTGGAGTGGTGTGCCCCACACCTATCAATGGAGTGTTTTAAAGTGTTCAGAGTCACAAAAGTTTGGGAACAGTGGTACAAAGTGAAGTTTTCTCTTTCTGTCTGACACACACACGCACACATACATTGACACAATAAGGAAACAGCATTACTTTTTTAAGTATTTTATTTATTTATTTGTAAGTGGAGAGAGAGAGAGAGAGAGAGAGAGAGAGAGAGAGAGAGAGAGAGAGAGAGAGAGAGAGAGAGAGGATGTCCCAGGGCCTCTTGCACATGAACTCCAGGCACATGTGCCACTTTGTGCATCTGGATTTACATGGGTACTGGAGATTTTAACCCAGGCCGTCAGGCTTTGCAAGCAAGCACCTTTAATGACTGAGCCATCTCTCCAGCCTGAAAACAATGTCGTTCGTAGTCAGCCACATGCCGCTGGGATGAATCTCCAAACCAGGCATAATTTTGGGGAGGAAAGTATTTACTGAACTAACAGATCCAGGAGAAGTTAAGGAAAGGCTGGGCCCCTTTTCACAGATCCAAGCAGACACAGAGAGAAGCGCAGCACCTCCAGAAGCAAGCACACTGTAACACTGAAACTCACAAATAGCAGAACTGCCAGATTTGGGTTCCGGCTGCTGTTTTGCATATGTATCCCCAGTATTTTGCATTCAACTTAGAAATACCTCAGGGCTAGACCCCAGGAAGCCAGGCCCTTCCTCCAGCCAGAAGGCTGGAGACAATTCACCATTATAATAAATTCAATTATAATAAATTCTATTGGGGGACATCTATTTAAACTATCACACTTATTGACCACAAAAGTCTTTGAAAATGTACCTTGAGGCTCCCGTGTGGCCAAATAGCACCTGACACGTCCCAGTGAGTGTGCACAGCGACTTCCCTGCAAACCAAATGGACTGTGTACTGAACACCAATTTGGTTCCTGATCAATTTGCTCTCCCACACTTTAGAGTACTCCCCCTTCTCATCTTCCTTCCTTCACCCTCTCCTTCCTTGGCTTGCTCTCAGCCGGTGATCTGAGTCCCCCAAGAAATGACAAGTAAAAGTCAGTGTCCATGCCTCAGCGCCATCTTCCTTCCTGGACAGCTTGTCTGTCTCTTCTGCCCCTGCTCAGTACCTTCTCAGCACTGTTCTTTGCTCCTCATCCTTTGTCCACTGAGCCACATGATTCCTGTCCAGAGAAAAGTGCATTGCTGCCCATTCTCTCAAAAACTCTCTCGGTGTTCTGCTTCCTCTCCAGCAGGACTTGCTCCCTTTAGGAGACTGAGCACTGTCGTTGTTCTGCTCCTGTTCCCTGTGGTTCACCCTGATCCCTTGCTCACCCTCGCCCTTCCTCAGAAAGTGCTTCTGTCTGCCCTAGTCTCCGTCTGGAAGAGCTGATTTTCAGGGCCCATGGACCTGGGTCTCTGGGCGGCTCCTGAAACACTGTCCCCATTTGGTGTTGATGCAGCTCTTGGTTTCTGCCTCCCTCAGGTCCCTCCTGCTCCTTAGCTGGCTCTTCCTCTCTGACATGTTGCTGAAATGCAATGGGACCCACCTCATGGCTTGGTACTTTAACTCTACTAGTTGGTGTTAAGATCCTTTGCTCATCAGGCAAACTAGGAAGTCACTTGAGGAAGCTTGAGATTCGGTGCCAGCGAAGGTGAAGACCACGATCTTGTTTGCTTTCAGGTGTTGGTAGCAAGAAGGATGTGGTCTTTCTCATCGACGGGTCCCAGAACGCTGCCCCTGAATTCCAGCACATTCGCACCCTGATCGAGAGGCTGGTGGAGTACCTGGACGTGGGCTTCGATGCCACCCGGGTAGCGGTCATCCAGTTCAGTGAGGACCCTAAGGTGGAGTTTCTACTGAATGCCCACTCCAGCAAGGATGAAGTCCAGAGCGCCGTGAGGCGGCTGCGGCCCAAGGGCGGAAGGCAGATCCACATGGGGAATGCCCTGGAGTACGTGCTGAAGAACATCTTCCAGAGGCCCCTGGGGAGCCGGATAGAAGAGGGTGTCCCCCAGTTCCTGGTCCTCATCTCCTCAGGGAAGTCTGATGACGAGGTGGAGGACTCGGCTGCAGAGCTCAAGCAGTTTGGCGTGGCACCTCTCACCATAGCCAGGCACATGGACCAAGAGGAGCTGGTGAAGATCTCCCTGAGCCCCGAGTACGTGTTCTCCGTGAACACCTTCCGGGAGCTGCCCAGCCTGGAGCAGAAGCTACTAACCCCCATCACCACCTTGACTACCCAGCAGATCCAACAGATCTTGGCCGACCATCGCTACACCCCTCCAGGTAAGTCCACAGAGGCGGCTGGGGAGATAGCCTGTAATGCAAGCATGAGGACCCGAGTTCAGATTCCAGGCACCCATGTAGAGGCTGGGTGGGCCCAGCAGCTTGCCTGGAATCTCAGGAGTCGGAAGGTAGAGAGACAAGGGTGTCTGGAGCAAGCTGATGAGCCCGATGAGTCTTATCAGTGAGCTCCGGGTTCAGGGAGAGACCTTGTAATAGAGGAACACACCCAACATCAGCCTAGTCTCCTCATGCACGCACACTTACATGCACACTCATACACATGCACTTGTGCCCACACATACCAGCACAGATGCATAGGCACACCACACGTATACCACAAACACACACGTGCAAGAAAAAGATGACTCAAAGGCCATGGTCCTTGTAAGTGAGTTTATAATAGGGCAGTGCTCCTTCATCTTTATGGGACCACCAGGACACAGGTGTGGCTGAATCAGGTGGCTTTGCCACTTGATGTGGCACAGACACATGGGATGCTTGATGTATGGATCAGGTCTGAGCTGAGCTTTGGCGGGTAATTTTGTGGCCAGCTTAAGGAATGGACCTGGGCTGGGATCTGTTGTTGCAAAGAAGTGGAGAGCATTCTGGGATTGGAGGGAGGAAGGAGGAGGGAAGAGGGAGGAGGGAGGGCGGGTCGGAAGAGAGCACAGCCTCTGTTCCTGGCTCTTAGTGCTCACAGATCTCCCCGATCCCATCTCTGTCAGGATGTGGGTCCTGCATGCTTCCTCAGCAGGGGACCCCAACTGAGTGTGTCTGGGGTGCTCTGCAGGGTGAGGGCAGCTTTCCTCTTCCTCAGTAAATGGCTCCGCTCCACAGCCAGCTAGGCTTTCACTGCGCAGCGTTTCCACTAGGAAAGTTCACTGCTCAGGGAGAAGAGGCTGAAGTTTGTCTAGTGTCAGCACAGTGGTCTAATTACATGGCATCTGAGAGGCCCTTAGAATTCTATTAGGAAAAGGTAGTTCACCTTTCTTAGATGGTTTGATTCATTTTATTCAAGTTAACGCCCTTTTATTGAAAATGCTCGGGACCAGAATTGTTTTGGGATGGGACCCAAGTCTAAAGATGAAATTCATTAATGTTTTAAATACCAAATGTACACAGTCCGAAGATACTATTATGCAATTCAAAAAAACTAACCGTAAGAAGTAAAATTTTACTGTGTGGAATTTTCCACTGTGGTGTCGTTCAGCACTCAAAAAGTATTACATTTTGGAAGTTTGGAATAGCGATGGTCAACTCATGTGAAGAAATGAATATAGTAACAAAAAGAAAAAGAAAAAAAATGTGTATAAATGTCAAAGATGAGTGGCCATCAAGAAATACAACAAAGCCAGTATGGGGAATATTAATTAATGTGACCTTTGACACACAGCACTGCATTATGGGAGCC
The DNA here is from genome assembly GCA_004024765.1 of Zapus hudsonius. NCBI lineage: Eukaryota > Metazoa > Chordata > Mammalia > Rodentia > Dipodidae > Zapus > Zapus hudsonius. The sequence continues at coordinate 54,986 of PVHP010002842.1, read as the reverse complement.
ATGCCCTCATGAGTAGAAAAAGGGCAGAATTTTTTTTTAAATTCTGGGGGACATGGGCTTCTTGGGGTTGTCACTAGTCATGGCTGTGGACAGAGTAAAGACATTTCATGTCAGCCGACTCTCTTTTCTCATACAGCTAAGAGGTTAGCCCTGCGACCCTGTTCCCTTCTGTACAGCTCACGACACTGCAGGGTTCATTTCTGGATGCTGCATACATAAAGCCAACATTTAAATAGAAGCCTTACAGAAAGAACATTTTAGAGAACTTAAAATATTTCAAGAAGTAGAAATTGCTTTGGTTTAAAAGTGTAAACTTTAACAATAAAGTTTAAAAACCCAAGATGTAACAGACACATGTATCAGAATATATATTCTAATGTTGAATAACATGGTGCAAAGTTTTGAGGAGGGTGAAGGCAGGAGAGGCCTGCTCACAACCTGACTTTCTCTCTTCCTTCCGCTCGCAGTTGCCGGGAGTGACGCTTTGGACATCGTTTTTCTGATTGACAGCTCCGATGGAGTCAGGCCTGATGGCATCGCTCACATTCGAGATTTTGTGGGCAGGATCGTCCAAGGATTCAGCATTGGCCCCAACAAAGTGAGAATTGGGGTTGTACAGTTCAGCAATGAGGTCTTTCCCGAGTTCTACCTGAAGACCCACAAGTCCCAGGCCTCTGTGCTGGACGCCATAAGACGCCTGCGGTTCAAAGGAGGGTCTCCCCTGAACACGGGCAAAGCTCTGGAGTTTGTGGCAAGAAACTTCTTTGTGAAGTCTGCTGGGAGCCGGATAGAAGACGGGGTACCCCAACACTTGGTCCTAGTTCTGGGTGGAAAGTCCCAGGATGATGTGTCTAGGTCCTCCCGGGTCATTAGCTCCTCGGGGATCACGACGTTAGGCATAGGAGACCGAAACATCGACAGAACGGAGATGCAGGTCATTGCCAGTGACCCCAGGCTGCTCTTCACCGTGCGAGATTTCAGAGAGCTTCCCAACATAGAGGAGAGGGTCATGCTCTCATTCGGACCCTCTGGGGCGACTCCTGCACCTCCAGGAGTGGACATACCCACTTCTTCACGGCCAGGTATGAGTCATGTGACCATGGTTGTAGAGTGGAATATCAATTTTTCAAAGTTTAAAATGAGCTAGCTTTCTTTGTCATGAATTTCTTCTCTCAGGATGGTTTCTGTCGAAAGTAATAGAAATTAAATATTGAAAATCATTTCCGTTGAAATTGTAGAGGAAACATGGCCCTCAAAGCACATGGCCACTGATCCGCCATCACTCGGAGGTTACCAGAGTTCCACTGAGAGCATGTGTATCTCTGTAGTGTGGCAGGACAGCACACTCACTGGCAGCCAACCTGTCCATGACCTACTTTGATGTCAGGTCATTCTCAGTGGCCGGCTGTCCATCATGACCCAGGAACACCTCCTTCCAAGACTGTCCACTTGCACCTTCTTCCCCACGCACCAGATCTCACCATTGCGCCCATCAGCAGCAGAAAAATCCTTCTACATCCTCACATCGCCTTTCCCTTCCCCTGGGTGATGCTCACTCAGACCTCCAGGGCACATAGGAAGGAATGGTGTTCCTGAGGGATCCTTCCCAGCTGGTGGTGATATGTCCCCATCTCTCACACCGACTGCATTCTCCCCTCCTCTGAAGTCTAGTCCCCATCAGTTGACTAGAACCAGGAAATTGTCCCCACATGCCGCTGATTTTCAGCAGCTCCCATGAAGTTCTCAGACAATCTTGCAAAAGTTTATGGGGTCTGCTTCCCATTTTCCTGTCTGTCTCTGACAACCCTTTCCTGTTTGCCCCTAAAGCATTTCTTCCTACTTGTACCAGATGCTGGACCTTACTAAAAAGGGGATTAGTGGCATTTTCTAAAGCACTTTGTATCAGAGACCATTGAGCTCAGGTTCCTACTGCCTTCCTGGCATAACACCATTTTGCAAGGGAAAAACAAGACTGGTCCGCTGTGTTCTCATGTTTCCTTTCCTGCTTGTTTAGCTGATTCGATGTTTCTCTTTGAGCTTTTCGTGTGATGTCTGTGGACACAAGTAGGGAAGCATGGAGCAGAGTGACGATTTTCCTTGGGAAATGCTAGTTTTATAAGTCATCTGCCTTTCTATTGGTGTACTTGTGTTCTGAGTGTGGAGACCCAATCTCTCCTCATCTTCCCTGTGATCCCTTGTAGAGAAGAAGAAAGCAGACATAGTGTTTCTGTTAGATGGCTCCATCAATTTCAGGAGAGACAGCTTCCAGGAAGTGCTCCGGTTTGCATCGGAAATTGTGGACACGGTCTATGAAGAGGGAGACTCCATCCAAGTGGGGCTGGTGCAGTACAACTCAGACCCCACAGATGAATTCTTCCTGAAGGACTTTTCCACCAAGAGGCAGATTATTGATGCCATCAACAAAGTGGTGTACAAAGGGGGGAGGCATGCCAACACCAGGGTGGGCATCGAGCACCTGCGGCTGAATCACTTTGTGCCCGATGCGGGCAGCCGCCTGGACCAGAGGGTCCCTCAGATCGCCTTTGTGATCACGGGAGGAAAGTCAGTGGAGGATGCCCAGGACGTGAGCCTGGCCCTCACCCAGAAAGGTGTCAAGGTGTTCGCAGTGGGCGTGAGGAACATCGACTCTGAGGAGGTGGGGAAGATAGCATCCAACAGTGCCACGGCGTTTCGGGTGGGCAACGTGCAGGAGCTATCCGAGCTGAGCGAGCAAGTTCTGGAAACTCTACATGACGCAATGCATGAAACCTTATGTCCTGGTGTGACTGATGTCTCCAAAGGTGAGCCCGTGTGCACGTTTCTAGTCCCCTTCCTGCTGACGTCTGAGTGTCTTGGGTGCTGGCCTGTGGATTCCTTAGGCATGTGTTTGCTTCAGACATTTATTTCTGACCACATTGGATAGTCAGAAATAAATTTAGTTTTCCATCTACTAAATTCCCCAAATAATTCAGATCCGTTGTCTCTTAAAATATCTTTTTAGCTCAGGAAGATGGCTCGATGAGGAGGTTGCCTGAAAGAGACCCCTCAGCCAGACCCCCGCATTACCCGCATGCAAGCTGGGTGTGGTGGCACACGTCTATAATCCCAGAGCTGGGGATGCAGAGACAGGGGATCCCTGGGGCTCATTGGCTAGCCAAATCTAGACTCCAGGTCCAGTGTGAAAGCCTGCTTCACAAAACAAGGTAGAGAGAGACTGAGGAAGACACCATCAACCTGTGGACCGTGTTTTTTAACATATTTTAGAGACACTGTCTGCTTTGGAGCTCAGCCTGGAGTTCCTGCCTCAGTCTTCTCTGTGCTGGAATTGTAGCGTGCCTCTGGGTTTTGATTATGTGTTTGTTTATTGGATTACTTGCTTGAGAGCAGAGCATTTGTGTTGCAAAGTGCATTTAATTTAAGCACCAAATACACATTACTGTGCTAAAGTGATTGCCACCTCCAAAGTAGTGGGCATATATTAAAACCGCCACAGTCTTGAGTCCTTACAGCCAGCTTCATGTTTGTTCCCCATGAGGGAGGTGGTCTGATTGCTTCTCTGAGCTCATGAACGAAGGGTCTCATTTGCTCTGGGCGCCATGCCATGATCCGTGTCCCAGGGTTTTGCCTATGGCAGGTACAAGCGGACTTCTCAGGCGCTCACTGCCTGCCTTTCTCCTTTGCAGCCTGTAATCTGGATGTGATTCTGGGGTTTGATGGATCAAGAGATCAGAATGTATTTGTGTCCCAGAAGGGCTTCGAGGCCAAGGTGGACACCATCTTGAGCAGGATCAGTCAGATGCCAAGAATCAGCTGCAGCGGCGGCCAGATGCCCACCGTGCGGGTGTCGGTGGTGGCCAACACGCCCTCAGGGCCCGTGGAGGCCTTTGACTTCTCCGAGTTCCAGCCAGAGCTGCTGGAGAAATTCAGGGCCATGCGCAGCCAGCACCCCTACGTCCTCACGGCCGACACGCTGAAGCTCTACCAGAACAAGTTCCGGCAGTCCTCGGCCGACAGCGTGAAGGTGAGGCTGCGGGGTTCTGGGGGTTCTCTAGGGGCAGCTCGGGATGCAGGGGGACTGCACGAGGAAAGACTTTCTCCCATGTTCACTGCTTGTAAGTCCCAGTAGCATTTCTTCCTCTTGATGACTTTACATAAGCTTAAAACTATTCTGGAAATTAGCAATTAAGCTTGCAAAAGCTTGGAAGAGTTGAATTTGTGAGCCATGCATGTTGAATGATAGGTCTGATTAAATCATAAGGACTGTTGTCTGCTTACATTCTCTCTCCATGTACACACACACACACACACACACACACACACACACACACACAGAGTGTACCTGTTCTGTATTTGTTTGCTGCGCTGACAAAGTACCACAAACATTACAGCTGAAACAACAGAAACTTTTCTCACAGTCCTGGAGGGTGAAGAGACAGGCAGGCTGGTTTTTCTGAGGATACTGCTCTCTTTGACTTCAAAATGGCAGCTTTCTCTCTGGGTTCCCCCCTGGGTATCTCTGTGAGTGCCTGTGGCCCAATGCCCTTTTCTAATAGAAGTGCCAGCCAGCCAGACTGGATTAGGGGCCACGCCATGACCTTGCTTAGCTTAATTTCCTCTTTAGAGGCCTAGCCTCCAATTGCATTCATATTGTGACGTTCTTAGAGTTAGAACTTCAATACACAGCTTTGAGGGGACCATAGTTCAGTCCACGTATGCACACAGACCATTTTCTAAAAACAGCATCTCATCAATAGGAGGATGAGATAAACATTTTATGTCACACTTGCTTGTAGTTTCTTAAAAGTAACAAACAGTAAAGCATATCTCTCGATTTTACATGTCCTTGGCCGTTAGTTTCCTCAATTATCAAATGAGTCGTGTCAGTGAGCCAGAGGCTTCAGTTCCCTCCCAACCTTCTGGGACTCCTCTGGGATGCCGTGACTTCCCTTTTGCTTACAGGTGGTTGTTCACTTCACCGATGGGGCCGACGGAGACCTGGCAGACTTACACAGAGCCTCTGAGGAACTCCGGCAAGAAGGTAGACTCTAGGCTTCCTTGGCCTGAGAAGTAACCCCGGGCCAGGCAGGCCTGCCACTCTGATGAGAGAAGGCTCTGTTTCTGGAGTCTCGGTGTGGACATCTGTCCGACCTCTCTCCCAGCAGTGCCTGCTTGAGATGAGATGTGGGCTAGGATAATGAAATGCCTTCTGGGCCACAGAGAGATTTATTCCAAGTCTGGCACTGGCAGGCAAGTTGAAGACCCCTTCACACAGCAGGACATCTAGAATGCATGAGATGCCTTCAAGTCCACCACACCCACCGGGAATGGGACGGACTGACTAGCCAGAGAGATGGTTGTCCTCTCCGTTTGTAGTTATCACAGCTCAGGGTGTAGATATTGACATCAATATGACATAACACACGTCCATCATTGAAATTAATTTGCACATAACTAATACACAGTAAATCACCTAAGCACCCTTGAGAGGTGTGAGATGGCTGGATAGGAACACACCTGTGCTTGGACGTGCACCTGCTCTGGAATTTGGTGGCACTGATTAGCAAAACGTAGATGCCCACAACCAGAGGTTCAAGAAGAATTTATGGGAACGCAGTAATTTAATAGATTGGATTATCCCTTCTCAGAAGTCGAGGCAACACTACTGTGACTTAATTTTTGGAGGTGTCTCCACCTTAGTTCCTCCCAGGCACAGGCAAGCAGGGTCCGAGCTGATGAACTTGTGTGTGACATAATTCACACACCACGCCACACCAGTCATGCCAAAGCAAACCCTAGTTAGGAAAGACAGTGTCAGTTCTCACGTGCCTAAGTGAGGCGTATTAAGTGTTTCTGTCTTGGCAGGTGTTCGAGCCCTGATCCTGGTGGGCCTTGAGCGAGTGGCCAATCTGGAACGTCTGATGCACCTGGAGTTTGGGCGGGGGTTCATGTACGACCGCCCCCTGAGGCTCAACCTGCTGGACTTGGATTATGAGCTAGCGGAACAGTTTGTGAGTTTGCTTTGTTTTAAAGCAGTTTTTATGCACAAGCTAAGTTAGGCATTATTTCTGGCGTCTTAAGACAATGAAGCCAATGTGTCTAGGTGTCCAGTGGTGGAGGGGCTTCTGGGAGGGTCCTGCACATGGGGCTAGTGCATAGCAAGAGCCGGAGGTGCACTGCAGACACGCTGACTAACGCTGCAGCTTTGGAATCCCCTGGGCTCCCTTCATCAGCAGCCGTGTCTTTTAATGGCCTTTCCTTCATAAGATTCCTGAGAACAGAAATCCTTGAGGCTGACCATCTCCAGGCAGGAAACCATATCCACAGGCTCTGCTTAGATGATGAAAACAAGGACGCTCAGGAAAGAGGGCTGGGCAGAGAGCCCGGTCGGTACAGGACTTGGGGTGTAAGCATGAGGATCTGAGTTGGATTCCTCATGTTCAAACAATCTAGGTGTGATGGTTGGTGTGTGCTTGGAATCCCAGCACTGCAGAGGCAGAGACAGGTGGACCCCTGGAGCTCACTGGCCAGTTCCAAGCCAGTGAGAGACTCTGCCTCAAAAAAGGTGGATAGCACCAGAAGAATGACACTACTATTGCCTTCCAGCCTCCACATGCACGTGCACACACACACACGCTTGCACACGCAAACACATATCCACATGTACCTGTATATACACAGGCATGTACATACCCATTCCTTATGAGAATATACAGGGAAAGGAAGAGTTACAACTTCTGCATGAAGAAGTTCTTTCACTGTCTCCCTTTTGGGCTCCGTCTCAGCAGGAGGGGTAACCCCTTGGACTGGGTAGTGGGCTAGGTGACAGGGCTGAGTGGTGAACTCAGAAGTCCTTGGGTAGCGGTCACAGTGGACAAAGGCTACATGAATGGAATGGGTTGATGCTGCTCTCCTTCCCTCCTTCTTTCATGGTGAGAATCAGATGTTCGCCTTGGGTAGAAGGAGGAGTCGCTGATGAATGGGACATAGGAGAAAGTGAAAGTTCTAGAAAGCTTGTGGCAAGAAAATTGTCCCTGTAGCATTGTCCCTGTGGAATCCTGTCTGGGATCTGCACTGTGCCCATGAGGTCAGGGGCAGGGGTGGGAGAGGGATGCCCAGGAGTCTGGTGGTGGCAGAGTCGAGGTGGTTGTGTCTGAGAGCCTGGGGTTCTTCATGGTGCCTACCTATGGCTGCTCAGGGGCTATTCTGGCCTGGTGCCATTTCTGGTGGCTCTGACCACAGCTCTGAAGAGGACTCACGGTGGCTCTTTCCTTTGGAAATATCTTCAGTCCTACCCTGCTGCAACTCGTTAATTTTTTTATTTAGGGCTTAAATTTGTAAGTGGTATTCTGAATATTTGAAACTTGAATGCCTAGGTTGGAAACTTCTAGAAACAAGTCCCGTCTAAGAGCACATTGTAGATGGGATTGGTTACTCCTCTCTTTTCCATGGATGACTTCTCATCCCATCCCACTGTCAAGGGCTGGGCTTAGCCAAGGCCAGCCTTTGAGACGATGGCATCCAGCGACTTCTTGCACGTGTTCTAGATTCTGACTGGTACCTTCATGTGGATGGTTTTTCTGCTTCGACGTTCTTGACACTTCATCTTTTGGTTTGTTTGTTTTGGTAGGACAACATTGCTGAGAAAGCTTGCTGTGGGGTTCCCTGCAAGTGTTCTGGAGAGAGAGGAGACCGAGGTCCCATCGGCACCATCGGGCCAAAGGTACAGTGGCTTTACTCTCCTCACACCCGAGGCTAGATTCGCATTCAACATTGCTTTGGGTGGGTGACTTCTGTCATATCAGGGCATGGAGGGGGAGAAGGAGACGGACCCTTGGTAAGCTGTCAAACCTGGGTCCCGAGGTGTCCACGAGCTGTATCTCCAGGGTGCATCTTGCTGACATGGAGAAAGACCAAGTGTCTGTCACACCCACTCTTCTGTGGAACCAGAGAATCTGTCCTTTAACAGATGGGTCCTTCATTTCATAAAATAATTTGGAGAGCCATGTGCACCCCCAACTGGCAGCTTAAAAGCAGGTCAGTGGGATTCTTGGCATTTGTCATGAAGGAGGAAACCTTCAGGGCGTCTTGGTAAAGAGCCTGAGAGATGGCGTCAGGCTGAATCACAGAGCCTGCACTCTGCCAAGCGAAGGGCTGGGGTCTGCTTCGAGCAGAACAGGCGACATGGGGTGACTGTGGGAACTCATGTGCTTCGTTTCAGGGTATCTCTGGGGAAGATGGCTACCGAGGCTACCCTGGTGATGAAGGTGGACCTGTAAGTAACAGTTGCCTTGTCCCTCGAGTTCTTACCTTGTGCTCAGTTCTTAACTTGTGCTCCGTTCTTACCTTTGCCTCACATGTGGGGACTGAGTTGTGAAGCTTAAGATTCTGATGGATTTCTCATGAAGAGAAAAATGATTTTCTAACTTCCTTACCCGTTTCCTTCTGATTTCTACACTATGCAAAATAGTGGGTACTCCCAATATGACATAGGTGAGAAGTACAGAGATTAGACTTGGTCTGTTTCAAAGTGGGGGAGGAGTAGACAGAGGACCACATGATACGGGGTACCTAGTGCTTATTATAGATGTGAGCAGAAGCTGACCTCCCAGCTCTTAAAGGCCAGTGGAGTAGGAGCACAAGTTTGAGGCAGCCTACGCTGCATAGTGAGACCCTAGCAAGTCCAGGAAGCTTGGAGAACTTAGAATAAAGTCTGGCCTTGGGAGAGGGATAGATGGGTGAGGTCTCCAGACCACCAGCCTGGATGGGGATGTTAGAGCTGAGCCTAGTCCCCTGGGATAGCTGGAAACCATGACTGTGAAGACAGTGATCAGGCACATGGTGCCTCCATGGAGTCCAACACCCACACCTTGAGCACCAGGGTCTCCCGCCCTCAACCTGCCAGGCAGCCCCCGGGGTGATGTGATGCTCTCAGAGCCTACTCCCTCTGTGGAACTGTGGGTTCCCACCAGTCCAGGAGTCAGGCCTGAGGATCCTGGCACACCGACGCTGGAAGCCAGGTCACAATGAAGTCTGCCATCTGGGTGTGTCATTCTCCATGAGTCAGGCCAAGTGAAAACACGGGACAAGGTACTCCAGCTTACAAAGTGCTTTTGTTTCCCTGACAGGGTGAGAGAGGCCCGCCCGGTGTGAATGGAACACAAGGCTTCCAGGGCTGCCCAGGCCAGAGAGGAGTTAAGGTAAAGTGTGGAGGGGGAGGGGGTTAGGGCATCGCATGCAAGCAAGGATGGCAAAGTCTCTCCAAGTGCCCTGGCAGAGGCTGTGGGTGGGCTTGTTTATTTCAGTGCCAGCAGCTGGGGCCTCTCATTCAGTGTGGCTCTGCCCTTGGGTGGCTCAGGAGCCCAGAGCACAGGCCACCACTGGAAAGGAGCCTGAGTGGAGAAATAGTTCCTGCGGAAACTCAGAGAAGCTGGTCATGAGGGTGTGGCAGGGAGGCTGGGCCAGGCAGCCTTGGGCCCTGGGCCCTAGGAGGAGCCAGGAAAGCATCTGTACCAAGAATGACCAGTGCGTGGGGATTCCAACATGCTGATGACCTTTCTCCTCTTGCTGCCTTTGAGAGCAGGTGCATAAGGGAAGGTCCATCACGCTGCACGTTACAAAGTTGGCCTCTGCCTCTGAGCCTCTTTCCCTGGTTTTTAGAGTTACCTTCCTCCCCAGGGAGCAAGACCACCCAAGTGTTCAGCTCTAGGCGAATTCACCTTGTGGTGAGAGTGTCTCTAGTAGTGAATCTTTAGACAAGGGAGTTTCAAGAGGGGCTGGGGCATCCCTTGGGTCTTCTGTACCAAGGGTCCAGCCATGCACGAGGAACTGATGTTTCCCTGTCCCCTTGCCTTCCAGGGCTCTCGAGGATTCCCAGGAGAGAAGGTATTCAAGCTCTTTATTTTTTGCCTTTTAAACTGAACCCCCCCCCCAGTGTTTTTCTTTTCCCTTTTGCTGGGATTGTTTGCCATAATCCCTGTCTGTCTCATTCTCCACTCAGGGTGAATTGGGAGAAATCGGCTTGGATGGTCTGAATGGTGAAGATGTGAGTGACTTTATTTTCTAAATCCCAACTGCTGCTGCTACTGAGGTCCCGGCCACCATGACGGAATTTATTTGAGCACTCATGGTGTGACAGTCTCTCACTGTCTTTGCAGGGAGACAAGGGCTTGCCTGGTTCCTCTGGAGAGAAGGGGAGTCCTGGAAGAAGGGTAGGTGTGCCCCCACTATTCTGGTCACAGGAGGAGCATGGCACCTGCTCTAGGGACTAGTTTCTTTGCTCAGCCTTCCCTGTCCCCTCCCTCTGGGTATCCATGTGCCCTGTCAGCCTTGACCCACTTCACGGTATTTCCTGGTTGGAGAGCATGTCCCACAGGGTGGGCATGGGTTTGTTCTGTTAAAAATAAATCCCCAGTGTCCAGCAAGGACCTAGAACATGTTTGTACATTAGCCAAACAAATCAGAAATCCTAGAAGCAACTTTCATCAGGGCTGGGGAGATGGCTTTGGGGACACAGTAAGGCACTTGCCGCCCAATATGAGGACCTGAGTTTGACTCTTCCTGTCTGTAATTCCAGCCCTTGGAAGGCCAAGACAGTCTCCCCAGGCAAGCTGGCTAGCTTGATCAGCAGAACTGGCCAGCTCTGGGTTCAAGTGAGAGACCCTGTCTCAGAAAAATAAAGAGGCGTGAGGAATCCGTGAAGATACCCAATACCAACCCATTTGCACACACACACACACATGCAGCTCACACATAGGACATGAATACACACCACCACACACACATACACGTGTAAACACAATGTAAAAAATAAAAGAAGTGATTTTCATTTTTATGAGTCAATGGCAATGCGTACTCTAGTATTTTAACCTATTTAAGATTTATGAATTAAAAATATGATTTTCACAGAGAAACAAAAATTTGACGAGGTCTAATATATAGCATGAGGACCACAGTTAATGCAATGAGTTGATTTGAAATCGTAAGTTGACTTCAGCTGCCTTTATCCCAGCAACAAAGCAACTTTGTGAAATAATAGCCACTCGGTTCCTTCACTGATTGCCCTCCATAACATCTCTAAGCCTCAACTAGTCACAGTAAAATTCACCCCCAAACCCAAACCCACCTGAGCATCTTGTTTTTATGCACCTGGCTTTCCATGGGCACTGGGGAATCGAACTCCAGTCCTTCTTGCTTGCAGGCAAAGGCCTTAACCATTAAGCCATCTCTTCACAGCCCGAGCATCTTGTTTTTAACTTCTACCTATGTGACTTATTTAGGGTGACAAAGGACCCAAAGGAGACAAAGGAGAAAGAGGAGACACTGGGATCCGAGGTGACCCGGTAAGGGAGACTTCCTCACAGGTGGTTCGGTCCCAAGCCTGGGAGGAAGAGGACTTTAACTTCAGAAATTGCTTTAAAATGTGCTCGTGAAATACTTGTTTTGTCCTTTCTTTACAATTTTGGGGGTTGCTAGAGATGGGTTCATTCCTAGCTACGAAGGTAAGCATTCATGAGTCACTAGAAGACCTGAGGAGTTTCCTACCACAGTGTCCAGGACACTTTAAGCTCCCCGCTGGGCTTTCCTTGTTTCCTGGCTCCCTAAACTCTTTAAGCCAAGGGCCCCTTCTGCAGGCTGCCCACCTCGATCAGAACAGCAAGTGTCGGGCCAAGGTATCCTCCTATCTGGGGTCAGAGGAGCTGGGGTCATGGTTAGTCCTGTCAGCCCAGTGGTTGGGTTGGATGGGTGTGGCCTAAAGAAGCCTTACCTGGGGCTGTCGCTAGCATTTTTGCAGCAATGGTCCCAAGGGCAGCAGCTTCCTTCACTTCCGGAAGCTCAGTCCCTGATTCATGTTGTTTTCAGGGTGACTCAGGACGAGACAGCCAGCAGCGAGGACCCAAAGGAGAGACTGGTGACCTTGGCCCCATGGTATGGTGCCCCACACTCGTAGACTCTTCTCATGGTCAGGGCTGCAAAATGACTCTGATGCCGAGGGTTCAGCAGCAGCGGCAGCCACCGTGACTGTGGCCTTGATTGTTGCAGCTGCTGAGAGCAGCGAGGCCTCCAAGAGGCCTATGTTCCTGGGAAGGAAGCCTTGGGCAGGGGGCAAGCAACTCTCCCCAAGTGGGGCTGCCTCTGGGTAGAGTCTGCAGCCCTCAGATATGTGAAGAGTGCTGATGAAGCCAAAGGCTTGAGGTGTGTCACTGAGCCCAACATGCCAGGAGACCCCAACCTCTGGTCGATGGGTCCCTCCTCTGGAAATGGACCCCCACCTTGGTGTCTTGGGCTATACTCCAGAGTGGAATAATCTTCTCTGCAGGGAAGGATCTCATGCTTGTTTTGTCCCACACCAGGGTCTCCCAGGCAGAGACGGCGTACCAGGAAGGCCAGGGGAGACTGGGAAGGATGTGAGTACCCGAGGTGCTGGGTGGGGCTTGGTGAGGATGCTGAGCATGCCCATCTGGTCTGTCTGGTCCTGACAGTCATGGGGAACTTAGAGGATTCTGAACCCATGTGTCTTACTCCATTTTCCTTGGTGCTAGTAGATTTGCTCCAGAGAGGGGAGTTATAGTGCATAGATGTTTTAGGGTTTTGGGGGTACAGTTCTATCACTGACTATACCCCCACCCCATTTATCTGGCTCAAAGTTCTGGAGGCTTCTGAGAGGTCCAAGAGCATGACATAGGGATCTAGTGAGGGTCTCTGTGCTGCAGCATCCCATGTCAGAAGGCAGAGGGCAAGAGAATAATCGTTGCCCAAAGTGCTCTTTATGTAGAATATTTCATTCTTATAACTCACCATATTCCATAGCTTCTTCCGCTCAGCCCTCAGTCTGACCCTCCATACAACATACTGAATATTTTTAAAAATTGTACTTTTTCTATTTCAAAAGATTTGGCCAGCTTATATCTCACTAAGTATTAAAAAAAAAATCCAAACAGAAATTCCAATACTGACTGAGAACACGGGGCAGAGAAAGCTGAAGATCTGTGTGTTCGTTGTTTCTGTGTTTGTGCGCATGCCCGTGTGTGCTGATGTCACACAACGGAACCAGGTGCAGGTGCAGGTCACTTTGACATCTTGCATTCTGCATATGCAAGACACTTCTGGAATGTGTGTGGCAGAGTAGTTCACTAGTTGCATGCCCAGACTTGCAGTCTTGTTGAGGAAATGCGTCCTCAGAGTGATAGCAGTAACCTTTATGAAGACATAAGAAGGCTCCCAGGGCTGAGGCAAGCAGAAAGGAGGGCTCACCAGCTGGGAGAAGAGGGGAGCAGTGGCCTTCAGGGAGCTGGTGGGCTCCTAGCACAGGTCTATGCTCAGAAATCTCCAGACAGGGGAGCTGCATGTGAGGCTGGACAACTGAGAATGAGCTCCCAGCACAGTCAGGCCTAGCAGCTGGTGGTCAGAGGGCATCGTCAAGGTGAAGGCTGATTCCCATACTTCATGGTCAGGTAAGGGCTGTACCATGCTTCCCAAAAGGCTTGACCATTTTTGTGGGGCTGTTTAGTTCTGCAATGAAGATGAAAGGAGGAGAGTCCAGCTGTTGAAATGAGCTAACTTGGCTTTTTGAAAGGACTTCGGTAAGCAAGAATCTTGGGTTGGCCTTCTGGTATATCCAGGGGTTCTTGTCACCTCAGTTTAGGGGCTCACTCAAGGGGCAGGAGATAGAACACAGTAAATTTGCAGCAAGGTAAAGACTGACAAGAGAGACCTCCTGTCCCTTCCTTGAGGACCCTGCTGTTCCCCACTGAAGTCAGAATGCACTGTGTCCCTCCACAATGCTAAAGTGCTCTTGAGGTGACCTGAGGTCACCCCTCTGGGTATCTGTAGGCGTCCACTGGCCAGTGAGTCTTGAGGGTGCTAGAACTCTAGAATATCAGCTTGGGAGGAGCTGGGCCAGGCTGACACACTGCAGGATGACGGGAGTGGCTCACACCCACATTTGTCCATGGAAGGTGGCCGGCTCTGGCACTGCGGTGAGTAATGGCAAGTTGGCTTGGCCAATGCAGAGAGCTGGATGGTCTTGGGCGTTGAGAACATGGCTCCCAGTTTGAATAGGGTGCACTGGGACAAGCCTGCAGCAAAGACTGTACACCCAGGCTCTGGAACAGCAGGCCCTGATCTTGCAAAGACAACTTGAGTCCCCTGGGGATTGAAATTCATTCGAGCCCTCTCCCCTGGAGCACCCAGGAGTGCTGCTAAGACACGAGCTGACACTCGGGCTCACATGTCACGTGTCACTGGGGTTGCTTTTGTTGTGTTTGGCCGGGAGGATTTGAGAACTCCCTTCCACCACGTGAATGTGTTCCAGACCTGCTCTCTGCACCGAGCACTGGGCAGTTCACATTCCGGCTTCACATTCCTCACTGGGAATTGGCCTGGATTCTGCAGCCAGGAGTCATTATTTTCCTTGGCGGGCACAGAGTAATTCTCAAGTTTCCACTGGAGGTATTAGCAGGAGCAGCATGGAGGAGAAGCCTGCCTGAGATGGCGAGAGGAAGCGGCCCGGGCCCAGGGGCTGGTTTTCTACACAGTGTGTGTCGGTGGTGGATGGCTTTGGCTCAGCGTCCCCATCTTCTTCTCACAGTTGTGTGACTTCTTCCACAGGGTGGCTTTGGCCGAAGGGGACCTGCGGGAGCTAAGGTGAGCCTATGGGTTGGCATATCTCTTGTCTATTTTGTGGGTTTTTTTTTCCCCCAAGGTAGGTCTCACTCTAGCCCAGGCTGACCTGGAGTTCACTCTGTAGTCTCAGGGTGGCCTTGAACTCCCGGCGATCCTCCTATCGCTGCCTCCTGAGTGCTGGGATTAAAGGCGTGTGCCACCACGCCTGGCTTTTGTGATGTTCTTTATAGCTCTCTTCCATGGTGTGCCCACACACCTGGGCCTCTCACCTGTGTCAGATGGGTTAAGGTCTAAAATAGCCTTATTTACACCCATTTTGCAGAACAGGTGAGGCAAGGTCGAGAAACAGTTGTGCAGGCCAGAGAGGCAGCTGTGTGAAGTGTCTTGTCTCTATGGCATCTGCCACCTGTGACCCGGGGAGAGCCATGTTTTTCCTGACCACTTCTCAAGTTCAAGATGGACTATGAAACAAAGGGCCGAGGTTGGCGTAAACCATCCTGACTTCTCCCTTCTTTTCCTGTCTCAAAGGGCAACAGAGGTGGTCCTGGCCAGCCTGGCTTCGAGGGAGAGCAGGGAACCAGAGGTGCACAGGTCAGTACCCCTGTTTTCTGCATGTCTTGAGATATTTCCCCATAGGTATTTGAACTTGAGGTGATGGTCACACACCACAGAGGCAGCCTTTGAGTGGGAACAGTTAGGTGGTCTGCAGTGTTTCCATAATATTGTTATAATTAGTTCCAAAGCATTTTTATTAATCCCAGAGGAGACATTGTACGTCCCCTTCCTGTCACCTTCTACCAAAGCCCCTGGCCACCACTTATCTTTCTGTCTTGTCTGATTGCCTATTGTAGACATCCTGGACTCACTTAATAGATGGCTTTTTACTTTTGGCTTCTGTGGTAACTTGAATGTGACAGTTAAAGTGTATGGCCCCACGGACTCAGTCATTTTTGATTAAACCTACTTGAGCCCCTCATAGGTAGATTCCTGCTGGAGGGGGCATGTCACCGGGGCCGATCCTGGGGTCTAGCCCTAAGGTGTGTTTGGGGGTGGATCTTCAGTCCAGCCCTACTAGGGGCATTCAGAGCAGTCTTTCACTTAGCATTGTCTTTGAGGCTCAGCCACGGTGTCAGATTTTATTCTTTTAATGGTGGAATCATAGCCCACTGTAGATACAGAGTATCTATTCACTGGTTGGTAGGTGCTTGGATTATCTTTGTCTTTCGCCTACTATGAACAAATTTCATTCAGGGGATCCTCATAGAACCAACTGAATAGTAGTTACCTGAAACCACGACTCTTTACTTTTCAGGGCCCACCTGGTCCCACTGGTCCTCCGGGCCTGATCGGGGAACAAGGCATTGCTGGACCTCGGGTAAGCTTGTCTCCGTGTGACCCCCTCTTTGCCTAAACATTATCACAAGGTTCACATGGTCTGTGCTCTCTTGGAGGCTGTACTGCGTTCACACGGTCTCTGAATCCAACCTTGGTCCTGCCAGCGACTCATTACTTCACCCCCAAGGAACTAAGAGACCCCACGTGATATTCCAGTGGCCCACGAGCCCCAGTGCCACACTTTCAAAACAGGGGACCCTGGCCAGAGCACGGAAAGGATACACAGTGTTTGGGATTTGCAGGCAGCGCGGGTGTTCTGCCCCTGGGGTCTGTGACCTCTCCACAGGGGAGAGACTGGATTCAGAGACCCTAGGTCTAGACAGCTAAATGCTTCATGCACACCCCTGACCTTGCTTTGCAGGGAAACGGAGGAACCGCCGGACCTCCTGGAGAACGAGGAAGAACCGGGCCCCTGGGGAGAAAGGTTGGTCTGGAGGATGGGGGCCGGGCCAGTCAACATGGCCATCTATGTCACTTGTCCTTCTGTCCACCGGTGGGCTTAGTTTGCATGTCCATTTCCTGCCTCTGCTGGTCCCACTCATCTTCCCTGGGGACAGCACTTAAGACCACTGTTTAGTGGGCTGGCATCTTCCCTACTAACCCCTCCATTGCTTGTGTCCTCTGAGGGCAGCCTGCAGAGCTCTGCTGAGTCGCAGCACTGTGCGTTTTGGAACGCAGGGTCTTTAACTGCAGGCAGTGTCCATGAGAGTATCCAAGATCCAGACCCACTTCTGGGGATGATAAGAGCTTGGGACATGCACGCCTCATGGAAAACAGTTTAACACAAAGAGTCTGAAAAGAGCCTTTTCCCAGCCAGGGAAATGTGTCCACAGTGGGCTCTTTTGCTATGGGGTCACTGCTGACATCTTCCTGCCATGGCACAGACATCTCAAGAGCAGGAGTACAACTTGGTCCCTGTCGATCAGACAGCCTGATATCCTTTCCACCTTTGCTTCTTGCCATGTCTAGGGGGAGCCGGGAGAGCCAGGGCCAAAGGGAGGCGTCGGGAACCGAGGACCCCGCGGGGAGACGGTAAGGCTGCCCAGCGTCCTGTGGGCTTGCTGTCTGTGCTGAAAGCTGCAGAAGCCAGGACCTGGCTCCCCAATAGCACAAGATGCTTGTATGCCGTGTCTTCTGTTACTGGGGTCACAGTGGAAAATGGCCACATCTGCTCCTCTGAATAGCCAGAAAGTTTCGAAATGAGTCATTTCACTGGCCGAGTGAGGGAGTGGTAAGGAGCACCTTCGTGTTGTGCACGTGACAGGAGCTTTTCTGCCAGGAAGCACCATCCTTGCGCCAAAGTGAAATCGGATCCCGTAAGGTCTCATCGCAATGCAGGTGGAAGCAGTTTGTCTTCCGTGAGGCATCTTAGAAAAAGATATTATCAAAAAGCTCAATTTGGGAGTGTTATTTAAGACCACTTCAGCTAACCACAAGCAACAGATTTACAACCTATATTTCTCTGTAGGGAAAAGAAATCTCAAGTCTTCTGGGACTTTGTCTAAAACACGTTGATACTCTTGAGACTTTATATAAAGGAGTCAACCCACCAGACTATTATAATCTCCAGGCTTTGAAATATAAACACATATTTTAATACAATATTTTTTCTTCTTTGGGGATTGTTACTAGTGTCCATTCTGAATGTCCCATATGAGGGTGTTGGGTCAGGTCTGTGCTTGGGGGTGGAGGGAGCTGTTTGAGAGGAGGCTGCCTGGAGAGGATGCTGCGCTAGGAAGGGACAAACTTGGGGACGGGTGTAGCACCTGCACACCAAAGACTCAGGAGGCTGGGAAGGTCAGATCAGTGTCCTGGTTTATTTTTATTTTTATTTTTTAAAAATATTTTATTCATTTTCAAGCAAAGAGATACACACACACACACACACAGAGAGAGAGAGAGAGAGAGAGAGAGAGAGAGAGAGAGAGAGAGAGAGAGAGAGAGAGAGAGAGAGAGCGAGCGCCAGGGCCACCACTTTGTGGGTCTGGCTTATGTGGGTACTGGGGAATTGAACCCAGGGCCTTAGGCACTGGAGGCAAGTGCCTTAACTGCTGAGCCATCTCTCCAACCCAGTGTCCTGGTTTAGAGCAGACTCACAGGATAGGCTCATGATCACATAGAATCCAGGACCTCCACAAACAGGATCTTGTTGACACCCCTGGAGGGTGGCATGGGGTGGTGAGACTTCTGCTTTTGTACCTTGGGCTGGAAGCATTTAAGATACTTGCCTTCAGCTGAGAACAGCCACAGAGTGATGGGGCAGGTGTTGGGCACCAGATGTGGTGGCCTTTACTAACATTCTCTTTGCTGCTCTTAGGGAGATGATGGCCGAGATGGAGTTGGCAGTGAAGGACGCAGGGGCAAAAAGGTATGTCCCTGTGGAAGCTTTGCGAAGAGCCACTGTGGCTGGAGGGTCCCAATGACAGCTTGTATCAGCTGACTGGGGATGGGGGGGCAATGAGGAATTGGGGCTAACAACTCATTGTTGACCCACTAAACAATGTAACTCATTATGGACAATAAAAAAATAACTAACTTTTAAAAAATCAACTTATTTTATAAAGGTTTAAATTGGGACCCAATCCTGAGTCACTTATTTATTTTTTACAGGGAGAAAGAGGATTCCCTGGGTACCCAGGACCAAAGGTAAATGTCTCTGGGTGGTGAGTGTCACTGCTGTCCCTGGACCAGTCTGGGATTCCTGAGAACTGAAATCAGAATGTCTTGGCTTTAGCCTCGGGCTAGCCACTTCCTAACAGGGCCGGGGAATTCCTAGGTGCTCCCTCTGGATTGCTGACAGTGCTCACCTGTCATGAGGTTCAACCAGTTGGGCTGTCGTGAAAGAACTCTGTGAGCTGTAGGATGATGGTATCATTATGCTGAAATAAACTCAGTCAGGCTCTCTGCAAATGGAATGAATATACTAAACCTTTTGGAACTCAGGTTCTCTGCAAATAGAATTAATAAAGTAGAACCTTTGGATAAGCAAGTCTGTTAACTGTTTGGCTACCCTGGAAAGTATGCCCAGACAACCCCCTGGGGTCCTGTTCCAGGGACCCCCAGCAGGACCTTCTGATCCACAGGGTGATACGCTACTTTATTCTCTTCCCAGGGCACCCCTGGCGAGCCTGGGGCAGATGGACCACCAGGGCCTAAAGGTGTGAGAGGCCGAAGGGTAGGTTGGCCTGTGCCTTGCTGCAGATGGGGATGGGAAGGCCCATGGCAGTGTGGTGGAAATCTCCTCCTCCGTCCCTTTCAACCTGTCCAGTGACAGCATGAGGTGTGACAAAGGGAACCTTGATCTTCAACCAATGGCCTCACAACCCACTTGGTTGTGGTCTGTGCTGTCCTCCAGCCATGACCCCTTTGCGGAGAGGCAATGTCCCCCCCCTTCTACTTGTGTGTCTCAAGAGTTACTGGCTCATGGGTTACTCCAGCGTGGTGCCAGGGAGGCTCAGCTCCCAGGTTGGGTGATGTCAGGAGCCTGTGCAGTTACATCTGGCCATGGTCACCTGAATAATGTGACATCAGGTGTCATGAGGCGTGTGGTCTGCTTATGAGGCCTCCGGCATCAGGGGAGAGCCAGGTCTGGGTCATGAGCTGCGCATCCCCTGGTCGATGAGACCCTCTTCCTTCCATCACTTTTGGTTATAGATTTTTCTCTTCAGTGTTCAAATATTTCTCTTTTACTTACTCCCCCTGCCCGAAAGATTGTCCAGAGTCTCAAATTAAATTGTGGTGCGGAGAGAGGCAAATGTTACTAATGGTTGTTTTTAGCCTGAGATACAGTTAATAATTATAAATATCTTTTCTACTTTGAGTGGAGGCAAGCTGGGTCATTTACTGCTGACGGTAGGGTTTTGGAGCACTGGGCTGATAATGTACAGGAATAGTCAGCTGATTCACTGTCCATGACCATTTCTCTTGGGCATTTGGAGAGGATGTTACCCACGGTTCTCTTGGGCATCTGGAGGTGATGTTACCTGTGGTTCAGGGCAAGCATGTCACTTGCCTAGGCCAGCTAGTGAGGAGACTCCTTGAAGCATTTTAGTCTTTAGTTTTTGCTCCTGGATTTCTGAGGCAGTTGAGTGCCTCTAGAGGGAAGATTCTGATGGTGACAAGGAGGTTGGAATGGATCCCTTTGCCGCCTCTTCCAAGTGTAGTTGCTGAGCATGGTCCCTCTTCTGTCCTGTCCAGGGAAACTCAGGACCTCCAGGGATAGTCGGACAGAAGGGAGACCCTGGCTACCCAGGGCCATCTGTAAGTACCTGCTGGTTCCGACTTGGTCACTGGGGGTGGGAGAAGAGATTGGGGGGTCTTCCCCTTGACCTGTGACA
Organism: Zapus hudsonius; assembly: GCA_004024765.1. Taxonomy (NCBI): domain Eukaryota; kingdom Metazoa; phylum Chordata; class Mammalia; order Rodentia; family Dipodidae; genus Zapus; species Zapus hudsonius. The sequence goes on along the minus strand of PVHP010002842.1, from coordinate 34,632 downwards.
ACAGCCACCATCTCCTTCCCTCAAAAAGAGAAAAGGCTACCACATTTCTGTTATTTGTTTACTCACCCCTTGCCTCCTGATACCATAATGAGGAAAAGTGCTTGTGAGCTTGGAAGCAACACGCTTTGTGGAATGTTTTATGGAAGCCGGGAATGTATCTTGGGGACAGTGTGTGCTTGGCCTAAGTGAGGCCATGAGTTTGAGCCCCAGAGAGACTGATAGACAACAAATGTGCGTGCGTGCGTGCGTGCCTCTCTCTCTCTCTCTCTCCCTCCCTCTCTCTCTCTCTCTCTCTCTGTGTGTGTATGTGGTGTGTGTGTGTGTGTGTGTGTGTGTGTGTGTGTGTGTGTGTGTGTTTTACTGGGACTTGAACCCAAGGCTTAAGGCAAGCTCTCTACTATCAACATGTTTCATGTATCACTCTGGTTGAGGGCATACCATCATTTGTCTTTATAATTTCCCTAGACAGGTTTGAAATCCAAGGAAGCAATCCCAATATTCCTTTCTTGTGTCTTATAGAAGTAGCAAAAATAGATCAGATCTGGGTTTGGGAAATGCTTCCTTTGACCTATGAAATCCCCAGGGGAGCTAGACTCATGGTTTAAAACCCGCTGGCCATGAGCTAGGAGGGCTCTTATCACCAGCATCAGTTCCTGATTTTGCTCTGTTCCCTATTGAAATCTATGAGGTTCAAGTTCAAGGAAGGAAGACCAAGACAACCGAGGAGTTGGACGACAACTCCCAGAGAAAAACTTGAGGGGTTGGATTGATTGAGCCATGCTTAGCGCATGGTATGGTTATTACCATCTAGCGAGTGAAACACTTAATGGCGTGTCATGTGCTAAGTCGGTTACTGCTGACAACCAGTCAGGAGAAACAGCTTCTGGGAGAGATGGACAAGTGGCCCACAGAGGACCACTTGATCATTTGTGGTACAGGGTCACAAAACACAGAGGGCAGCTATGAGTCTATCCTTAGAGCCCAGAAGGTAGACTTCTGCAGAGACAAGGTGATTTGGACATGGAGGGGTGGGGGAGGGGTCCTCACCATTGCTTCATCAGGGGACAGGTTGTTCAAAGCATGCATGCATGAAGAAGCTCTCCTCTCAGGAAAAGCTGTGCCTTGATTCAAGGTCACATACCTGTGATTTGCATCAGTGGGTGACAAGTGTCCAGATGTCAGGGGGGAAAGAGCCCTTTCAAAGCTGGCTCACCTCCCAGACAAAGCATTCCTCCCAAAGCCCCCACCCACAAGCTGCATGTGTGTATGTAGGTGCAGGTGTGAGCAGGTGTGCAGTGTGTGTGTGTGTGTGTGTGTGTGTGTGTGTGTGTGTGTGTGTATGCAGGCCAGAGGACAGCCTTGGATGTTGTTACGTAGGGACCATCCTACCTTGTTTTTGAGACAGGGTCTCTTACTGGCCAGACACTCACCAAGCAGGAAAGACTGGCAGGCCAGTGAACCCCAGGAATCCACTCGCCTCTGCTTTCCCAGAGCTGAGATTGCAGGCGTGGGCCACCACACCTGGCACTTTTACGTGGATCCCTGGGGGTCAAACGAAGATGCTCATGTCAGTGAGGCAAACGCTTTACCCCTCCCCCCTTGAGCTTTTCCAGAGCCCTGTCTTCTCTCTTCTGCTCTCAGTGACACAGTCAAGTTCAGAGGGAATGTACTTTAAAAACTCAGGGTTATCCAAAGTCCAGTCTTGCTTCCTGTCATGTTTCTGTGGCTGAAGGCTGTCCCTTGGTCTTCATGATTAACACCTACTCACTGTACATATCACCGGGCTTCACCATGGCCGTTCATACATGTATGTATTGTGCATTGGCTGTGTCCACCCTTTCTTCTATAAATGCCACATCTCAAGCATTTGAGACACCTCTCAGCCTGTCTTTGCTTGGTTTCACAGGGTCACAAGGGCAACCGAGGCGACTCCGTTGATGTAAGTAGCATGTGTCCAGAGCGAGCCATTGTTTGTCTGCCTTGCACCTGTGCCTCCTCTTAATCCCGTGTCTCTCTCCTTGGCAGCAATGCGCCCTCATCCAGAGCATCAGAGACAAATGCCGTGAGTACACGACCTCCTGTCCTAATATGTCTGAGGCACATTGTCTCTTTGATTTTCCCTCTAATGACAGATCTGGCATTCACGTTGTCTTCTCTTTGCCTTCTTTACAGCTTGCTGCTACGGTAAGTGGGTTTGATGGTTTGACTTTCTTCTGATGAGAGAAAGATTCTTTGCAGTCAATCAAGCTTTATTCTGAACTCCCTTCTCTTCAGGGCCCCTGGAGTGCCCTGTTTTCCCCACAGAGCTTGCTTTTGCCTTGGACACCTCCGAGGGGGTCACCCAGGACACCTTTAGCCGGATGCGTGACGTGCTTCTAAAGATCGTGGGCGACCTGACCATCGCCGAGAGCAACTGTCCAAGAGGGGCCCGGGTGGCTGTGGTCACCTACAACAACGAGGTGACCACAGAGATCCGTTTTGCTGACTCCAGGAAGAAGTCTGCCCTCTTGGACAGTATCCAGAACCTCCAGGTGGCTCTGACTTCCAAGCAGCAGAGCTTGGAGACCGCTATGTCGTTTGTGGCCAGGAACACATTCAAGCGTGTTAGAAGCGGCTTTCTGATGAGAAAAGTGGCTGTCTTCTTCAGCAACAAGCCTACGCGAGCATCCCCCGAGCTGCGTGAAGCCGTGCTCAAGCTTTATGATGCGGGGATCACACCCTTGTTCCTCACAAGCCAGGAGGACAGGCAGCTCATCAATGCCTTGCAGGTCTGGGCGCGGGGCTCTGATGGTCTTTCTGGCTCTTGCTCCTGACACATCACACCTCCATTGTAGATTAATGTCCCTTAGTTTCTGAAAGGTCCTAGTGGGGCTGGGCTGGCTGAGGCCTCTTGGGAGGTTTCCAGGGAAGCCCATGGCTCCCATACTGGGTCAGCCTAGAACTTGCCCCTTCTACGTCCTGCCACACACACGGGCGGCTGTGGCCAGCGAGTGGGGAGCTGTGTCTTCACTGACCAAGTGGAGGTGGTAGGGTGGGCAGATTCTGTCTCCCAGTGGGGTGGGGTGACATGTGCCTTCTTCATGAGGACTTGGAAATTTGGAGCAAATTGCCTTCTCCTTAGATGGCTCAGCCTGTATTCCCTGCCCTGTCCAGGGCATTTTCTTCCTGTAACAGGTTAACCACCATTGCACCATCAGCCTCATCTTATGTGTAAGATGAGGGTCTCAAGTGAGGAGGAGCCCCTGGGCCACTGGACTCTGAGGTCCGTGTACTGGGCACGGCCCGCCCGCCATACTCTGCATCCAAACAGCCCTAGAAGAGATTCTCCCAGGGCTGGCCATGGGGCGTATAACCTCTCAGCAAGGTCCCCAAATGAGTGGCCCCATCATTCCTAATGTGCACCACTATGCAAACCTGACCTCTGCCAGGCTCTCAGGCCAGCTAGTGGAGAGGACCCACACCCTCCTCTCCCACTCCTCTCCCCACACTCCTCCCTTGCTTGCTTCACTTGTTCAGTTGTAATTGAACAAGTAGTGCTTATTCAGGTCCACTTCTAGTGGCACTCACTCTCCAAGACACATGGACATTGGGTCCAAAGGCCAGGAGCCCCAGGACAGACTCAAGAGTCCTTCGCTCCCAATCACGCCACCCCTCTGTTCACAAACACTACACCTAAACCTCTCTATGCCTAGATTTCTTTCCTAAGGTGAGGAGACATAGTCTCCAGTGTCTGGGTATTCTGTGGGTTCACCACTTTTTGTATCAGTTACACAGCCCCTAGGTGTTTATTCTGACAAACTGCAGGCTAGTTGGAGGATAGAATTTAGGAGTGCAGTATTAAGCGTGGGCTACTGGCCATCTGCTCTTGTGAGGAATCGTCCTTTGCATGAGCACAGTGACCCAGGGACCCATGATGACTCTTCACAACATGGCTGCAAGATCAGCAGTGGACTCAACTTTAAGTCAGTTACGTATATAGTAGACAGTGACTGCTCGTGTGCCAGCCATTGTGCTAGGGAGACCTGCTGCCATCCCCTAGCAGGGACTTCCTCCTAGCTGGCCATTGTCTAAACCTGAGAGGGCAGGGGAGGCATGGAGCTCGCAGTTACTAGCTGCTCTTATTGATAAAAATATTTCACCACACTCTTTCGGCTCCCTCTGTCTGCTAGAGGATTCACCAGGCTCTCTGCTTATAGTATCTAATTTAATTACCCAAATATTTCAAACCGCAGTGAGAAGGCCCACTGAGCCATTACCGATGTGACTGTCCTGTTTCTGTGCTGTTGTCATCAAATGTCTCCTTTCCACACACTCCCATCCAAGCAGCTTTCTTTGTTCAAACAGATCAACAACACAGCAGTGGGCCATGCACTCGTCCTGCCTGCCAGGAGAGATCTCACAGACTTCCTGAAGAATATCCTCACTTGCCACGTGTGCTTGGGTAAAGAGCTTCTCTGGGCACGTGGAGGGAGGGGAGGGGAGGGGATCTGAGCAGCTGAAGCTGCAAGAGGCAACATCCAGAGGGACATTTGGATGAAGAGCTTGATCTGTCTAAAAAGCTTGAGTTAAGTCTCATATAAAGGCATGCATTTACCGGGTGTTGTGGTCAGGCACATGCCACAGGGATGAACCTATAAACCAGGCATGGTTATTGGAAGGAAAGGATTTATTGAAGCTACAGATCCACGGGAAGTTCCTCAATGGCAAAAGAGGCTGGCCCCCTTTCACAGGTCCAAGCAGAGAGAGGAACTCATCACCAGCACCACACACACAACAGCAAGTAGGAGAAAAATTTCCTTCCCCTTTATATAGGCTTAGAGTCTTGCAACCTTTCCCCAGACTTAATGGCTTCCTGAGTCTCTGGAATTTCCTTCCTGCACTGCCCACACAGGAAAGGATGTTTTAGTTCTAGCTTCTTTGAGCTTCTTTACATCCTGCCCCCTACTGAGAGGCTGCCTTCCTGTGAACATCTTCAGAGACCTATCCAAGTGCTGGTGCATGGCTTTAGTCCCAGCACTTGGGAGGCAGAGGTAGGAGGATGGCCATGAGTTCAAGCCACCCTGAGACTACATAGTGAATTCCAAGTCAGCCTGGGCTAGAGTGAGATCCTACCTCTTAAAACCAAAAAGAAATATAAAAGGTCAAGTTGACAACAAAACTTAACCATCACACCAGTATAAAAACTGCATCAGGAGTTCCTTATTTAAAGTGGGCCTCCTGTCCAACAGAGCTTTTCTTCTATGGGGGAATGACTGGGGCTATCAGCGACAAGAGGGAAGGTGTATACTGCCTAAGTTCTCACTTTGGAATCTAGAACCCAAATGTTTGGCTCAAGTGGCTTTTTAGAATATGTTTCTCCAAAGAATGGCAAATAATGAAGGTAATATTTATTTCTCTTTTTTTTTTGCTTTTAAACACTGGTATCATGGCATATTGCAAATACTTTAGCTCACTGATGCATTTCATCTAGTGAGTGACGAAAAGTAAAATCTGGGCCTAGTAGAGGCAATGAGGCATAGAGCTTCACTAGGCAACCCAGAACACCCATGACTCCTGCCTCAGCCTCCTGAATGCTGGGGATACAGGTGTGTGCCAGCACATCCAGCCAGGTTTCTATCTCCTGAGGGCTTTAAGTCTTCTGACTCCCAGCAAGTGGGGGTGCCACACGGGTCACAAGGTAACAGCTGCTGTCATTCTCTCTAGACATCTGCAACATCGATCCATCATGTGGATTTGGGAGCTGGAGGCCTTCCTTCAGGGACAGGAGGGCGGCAGGCAGTGGTGTGGACATCGACCTCGCTTTCATCTTGGACAGCTCAGAGGCCACCACTCTCTTCCAGTTCAATGAGATGAAGAAGTACATAGCCTACCTGGTCAGGCAGCTGGACCTGAGCCCAGACCCAAAGGCCTCTCAGCACTTTGCCAGAGTGGCCGTGGTGCAGCACTCCACCTATGAGTCCGTGGGCAATGCCAGCATGTCTCCTGTGAAGGTAGAATTTTCCCTGACAGACTACGGTGCCAAGGAGAAGCTTCTGGACTTCCTCAGTAGAGGAATGACACAGTTGCAGGGAACCAGGGACCTGGGCAGAGCCATTGAATACACCATAGAGCACGTGTTTGAAGAAGCACCCAACCCGAGGGACTTGAAAATCGTGGTGCTGATGCTGACGGGCGAGATGCAGAAGCAGCAGTTAGAGGAAGCCCAGAGAGCCATCCTGCAGGCCAAATGCAAGGGCTACTTCTTCGTGGTTCTGGGCATTGGCAGGAAGGTGAATGTCAAGGAGGTGTATGGCTTTGCCAGTGAGCCTAATGATGTGTTCTTCAAACTAGTGGACAAGTCAACGGAGCTCAACGAAGAGCCTCTGATGCGCTTTGGGAGGCTGTTCCCATCCTTCGTCAGCAGTAAGTTCCTCGTCATACATCTTGTGCCCTGGCGGAGGCTTTGTGCTCCTTCCTCTCAGGCCACAGAGGATAGGGAAGCAGTCATGGGGAAAGATATGCATGTGCTGATGTGAACTCGTTTGTTTATTCAACCAATATATAAGGACCCTTATCATCATGTCTTGATTCATTTGCTAAGTTCACCTTGGACTGGGCACCTCCTCTTTAAAATAATCACTCATACATTGCCAAGTAGAACATATTGGTTTAGGATATTTTGTGGCTCAAATACCATCAAACTTAATGTTTAAAAATCACTGGACTTAATGATTTTGGTAGCATTAGATAAACATTTATTTATGGACTAAATGAGTATTGTGTAATCAGTTAACTCATTAACATATTAATTTTGATTTCAATAAGATTCACATGCAGTTCAAATATTATTTAACATTTTAAATCAGCTTATAAAGATTATTATATATTTTTTTGTTTTTTTCTAGGTAGGGTCTCACTCTAGCCCAGGCTGACCTGGAATTCACTATGTAGTCTCAGAGTGGCCTTGAACTCATGGTGATCCTCCTACCTCTGCCTCCCAAGTGCTGGGATTAAAGGTGTGCGCCACCACACCCAGCTTAAAGTAGCTTTTTAAATGACATTTTCATACACATTTAATTTTTGTTGGACTTTCCCCTCCCCTCCCTCATCTCCTTAGATTTCTACATGCAGAAGAATGAAACTAGATCCTTATCTCTCTCCCAGCACAAAACCCAACTCTAAATGGATCAAAGACCTTAATATAATACCCAAAACTCTGAAACTGTTAGAGAACAAGTAGGGAAAACACTTCAAGGTATAATCATGAGTCAGGGCTTTCATTTGAGAAACGATGCCAAGAATTGACCAATGGACCTTATGAAACCTAAGTGCTTCTGTGCAGTTATGGAAAGTTAGTCAAGTGAGGAAGCAGCCTCCAGAATGGAAGGACAGCTTTGCTAGCTACACATCCGACAGTGGATTCCTATCTAGTTGACATAAAGAACTCAAAATTGTTTCTCCTTTTTTTTTCCTTCAGGTGAAAATGCTTTTTACTTGTCTCCAGATATCAGGAAACAGTGTGATTGGTTCCAAGGTGACCAGCCAGCAAAGAACGGTGTAAAATTTGGTCACAAACAAGTGTAAGTGATTTTAATTACTGTTCTAAATATTGTAGTGGTAGAGGAAATGTGGAGGTCCTCTAACAGATTCCTAACTTTAAGAATGAGGACAAGGAAACCTGGAAAGCATGTCTTTCCTGAGGTAAAGTGGCTCATTTTTAACAAATCTGACGTATTGGTAACTTTCACTGCCTAACAAACTATCCAAAACCTAGTGGCCTAAAACAAAGATAATCTGTAATTTCTGGTTAGGCTCAGCTGGGTGGTTCTTAGGGCCAGTAGACTGAGCTCCCTCATGTGTGAGCTCTTCTGCTTGTTCTGTGGACTGGCTGGTCTAGCATGGTCTTAGCTGGAATACTCCAGTTCTGTTCTGCATGGTCTTCTGTTTCACGGTGGGCTAGCCTAGGTTTCTTCACAAAATGATCAGGCAGACCTCCATGAGAAAAGCTTGAAGCGGAAAAGGTCTCTTGAGAGTAAGGCACACCTGGCACACAGTTACCTTCTGCCACATCTTATTGGTTAAAGTGTGTCTGAAGGCCAGCATAGCTGGTGGGGAGTGAGACCTGCATCTGCTCTCAAGTTTTCATTACACAGGAAATGGACACAGAACTTTTGGGCCATATATACAGTCTACCAAATCTGGATGAAAGAATTTCATAAGGAAGGGTTGGATACATAAACAATGGTCCCAGAATCTTTTTTAGTCTGCTTGTGCAGGAGTAACAAGATGGCGGTCACAGCAGGAGGCCATGCGCTCATCCTACCAGGAAGACAAAAGATGGAGTGCGCAGATGAGGAGAGCATGGGACCCCCTCAGGGCAGCGACATCCTGATCCTGCTTGATGTCGATTCAAAGGCTTGTTCTTCTAGATTTCAACTGACTTCATTATTTCTCCGGAATAGTCTCTAAAGTTGACTCAACTTTAGTATCTTGAGGAAAACAGATTAAGCAAAGTGACAGGATTTAATGTTAGATGGTGTCTGCCTGGGAAGGCGCGGCACATGACGTGTACCATGAAATATGGATTAAACCCAGTGACTTTCCAAGGGAAATCGAGCACAAGCCGTGGGTCCGTGATGACGTGTCATTTGATGATTCTGCTCATCTTTCCAAGATTTCATAATAGACCAAGAAATTATTCAAAAAGCACTACATTAAAAAGCTATACTACAAAACATACACATCTCTAACAATAGGCCAAAGCAGTATGTTTTATTACTGTAATTATCATAACTATGACGTAGTTGACTTCATAACTCTCCAGCTCAACAAGTCAGTTTTTTTTCGCAGAGACTGCTGCTTGCTTTTTTTCCTTCCTTCCTTCCTCCTTCCTTCTCTCCTTCCTTGCTGAGGCAAGGTCTTTATAGTGAAAATATATATTTGTGATTTAATTTTATTTTTAAGGTCTTTGTTTCAGATATTAATTGGTTAAATGTGAACATTGTTAAATATTTATTCTTCTCTCTTTTATTTTTTACTTTTTCTGGTAAATTGAAAATAAGATACTGTATATATTTATAGTATAATGTAACTTCCTTTTAATGATTCTATTTTTATATGCTGGTCACTATCGTTTTTTAGTGACATAGATTTCTAAAAATAACGGAGACATGCACAGTACTGTACAAAATGTATAAAAATTGCTCAAGTAGCAGATTTCACTGAGCTCATGGTGTTATGACTGCCTATTTTAGATAACATGCAAAACCATGGGTATAGGTGATATTTTTCTTTTTTTCTTTAACTTTTTATTGATAGCTTTCATAATCATAGATCATAAGCCATTATGGTGATATTTATTTTTAACAGAAACACCCCAAATAATGTCACCTCAAGTCCTACATCTAAAGCAGGGACCACAACGAAGCCAGTGACCACCACCAAACCCATGCCCACAACAAAAACAGCTACTGTTATAAATCTGCCACCTGTTAAGCCAGCTCCTGCCAAGCCAGCTGCTGTGAAACCAGATGCTTCCAAGCCTGTGGCCACCAAGCCTGTGGTTTCCAAGTCAGTGGCCACCAAGCCTGTGGCCACTAAGCCCGTAGCTACGAACACAGCCACCATCAGACCTGCAGTGGTGGTGAAGCCAGCGGCTGCGAAGCCTGCACCTGCGAAGCCTGCACCAGCAAGGCCAGCTGCAGTGAGACCCCCCGCTGCTGCTGTAAAGCCAGTTGCCACCAGGCCAGAAGTCCCCAGGTCACAGGCCAAACCGACTGCTACCAGGCCAGCTGCTGCTAAGCCCGTGGGTAAGAAAGAAATCCTGGTTAGAGCCACCATCTCTTAAACCCTGATTTCCTCCTCCAAGGGCATGCCCCTTGACGCCTGCTTACAGTCACTGGAATAAGGGCACAGTTCTGAGATTTGTGGATCTAGAAGATGCTGATCAGACCATGGGTACTGTCAAAGCATGGCTTTTGTTTTTCTCTGTATTAACTCTCCCATGGCAGGTAAAGTCCTCCCGGCCAGCCTGCCTCAGCCCTGCCTGGTGTTGGGTGGGAATTCCAATATTCCCTGCGTTTCAGCACATGCAGCCTCCTCACCTGGAAATGTATTTCTAGGCACTAAAGAGATGAGTGAGGTTCTGAGAGGAAGTTTATATCCTCCGCAGGGAGTCAGAAAGAAACAGTCTGCTATTCCCTCTTAGGCAGCAAATAGGTGTTTCTCTGCCTTATTTTTTTTTCTGGAGCCAACCTGCCTCCCTTAGAATAGGACTTGGAAAGATCTGAATGGGTTCCTTGGTAATCACAAATCTGTTCCTTATACAACACACATGGCCACAGAAAGGGAGGCCCACATTGAACTGTGGCAGAATGGGGCGTTTAGTTAGTACATTGAAATGTTGCACCCCAGATAGATTCAGCCATTCCTCAGAGGCTGACCTGCATGCATCCATGAGCAAAACCCATTCCCAACTGTTAGATAGCGAGGTCAGTGGATTAATGAAACCCAGAGAGTCGTATCTTTTCCTCAACGATGATAGAAGGTACTATAGGTTGTCACAAGCTATATAGGAAGGTAAGGACAGAATGTGTGTACTCGTGAAAAGGTAGAAATCATCTTCATTTCATGAGCAGAGAAAGAGAGCAGAGGTCTCTCTGCATGCCCTAACACTTCTAGAATCACAGGAGGCACTTTGTATCACACACTTAGCATCCCGTTAGCATGCTGAGCCTTGCATTCCAAGGAACCTTCTTAACAGGAGGCTTTGCAGTAGAAACGATGAATAATGAGGCCTTTCCATTACCCCGAGTTTACATGTCCTGCTGATGGATGATACGACCCTTGTTTCTCAGGAGCTATCCACTGACCCCTGTCCTTCAGCTCACCTCTCTCCCCTGTGTCTTCCAGTTGGGGAGGAATTTTTATTTGATCACAGCACTCTGCTTTGATGTCTTTCAGTTAAGGCTCTCCGAGAAGTCCAGGTGTCTGATGTCACAGAGAATAGCGCCAAACTCCACTGGGATAGGCCCGAACCCCCCAGTTCGTATTTTTACGACCTGACCGTTACCTCAGCTCAGGACCAGTCCCTGGTTCTGAAGCAGAACCTCACGGTCACTGACCGAGTCATCGGGGGCCTGCTGGCTGGACAGACATACAATGTGGCCGTGGTCTCCTACCTGCAGTCACAAGTCAGGGCCATCTACCAAGGAAGCTTCGTTACAAGTAAGTATGCAGTTGATTTATTTCCGACAAAATTGAAAATAAAAACCAGCAGTTCTAGATTCTAGAGACTTTGGTTGTACCTGTGATGGAATGGACTTGGAGGTTCTGTGTGGATCCTGCTCCTGTCCTTGGTCCTGGGCTGTGTGTGTGTGTGTGTGTGTGTGTGTGTGTGTGTGTGTGTGTGTGTGTGTGTGTGGTGGGGCAGAGGACAAGCCCCTTATTTTTAGTCCACACAAGTCAGATGGTGGAATCAGGTGTGAGGAAAGGAATTTCAACCAGCAGCCTTGAGTTGAGCCCATAGTGATGGGACCCCAAAGACTCATGCACCCCTCGATGCTATTCCCCTGGATGGAAGGTGAGGATTTTCCTCCATTTGCTTGCTACCTGATGGTCCAGCTTGCATAAGCAGAGGCATCTTGCATCCCTGTTTCCATGGCACCCAGATGTGTAAGGAACTAGACAAGCTTGTATCTGTGGCTTAGGATTCCTCGGCCTACGGGTCTGTGATTTACCTACTGGTTGCATGCATGGTTTTCCTTACAGAGAAAACTCCGCTGCTGCAGCCTGCACGCTCGGCCTCCAGTGCAACAATCAATCTCATGGTGAACACAGAACCGGTGCTTCTTCCTGACAGAGGTGAGTCATGAAAACATCAGGTTCATTAACACAACTAGAAAATTATTCTCTCATCATCTCTCTGGGACTAAGTCCTTTGACCTGCGTGGGGTAAGTTCCATGGGCTCACAGCCGCCCGAGGCATTTCATTCTGCCCTTCCCACGTGTACCTGGAGCGTGGCTGTAGGCAGTGGGCTTGCGGCCACCGAGGCCCGGTAGACAGCAAGGCTCACCCCTCGTGGGACTGTTAAGAGAGGAGAGACCTCTCAGACTGCTCTGTGGGATGACTCGTCCTGCTTTCCGAAACAACACTCTGGCTTGATCTGGAATCCCACATTGTGCCTATTCATGATGGACAATGCGTGATTTGGGAACTGACAATGGTCACCAGCTGTTCTGGGCAGTGAAAGCCCGAGAGACCTGTAATTCCTCACTCAGCATGGGAGAGGCCTGTCTTGCCAACCTCAGGACAGCCATTACTAAAACGGTCAATATGCCTGGCTTATGAGTTCAGCAAGAGATGTTTGTATTCACATAAAAACTCCAGATTCCTTTGGAATGCAGATAGGATACTGTTTTATGGACCCCCCAAGTAAAAGTTTCTGCTTAGTAAGGAAACGTGTTAGTTGTTGGTATACAGCTCCCAGTCAGAAGGAGAGAGCCTCTTTCCCAGCATGGCTTATTTCTGTGACCGTTCGTGATGACAGGCATTCTGGCTGCTTGGTACTGTGCTGGAGTTAAGAGCAGCCACAGTTACCATGCAAACAAATGGTATGTGCTCAGTGTGCATTGTCAGAGACGATGTCCCTGTATTTTTTGAGCTGTCATGGGCACGTTCCTCATTTGACTCCCTCCACTGTGAGGGGAGGTGTTGTGTGTCTGTCATACCCTTCTGGGGTGTCTGTGTCCCATTTCACCGGTGTTGACATACAAGTAGGTGGTTCTGATCACTTCCTAAGGACACCATAGGGGACTCAAGGCCACAGAGTTCTCTTAAACAGCTGGTGTGCTTGATCCCATGCTGGGTCTTCCCTGGGTCTGTGGAAATTTATCTGGTGGCCATAGTTGGGTCCTGGGGCCACATCCACCATTAAACCACATGCTGTCGGGAGATATTTGGAAGAAAGTGACAGACCAGTGAAGGGACTGTGGAACTATTTACTAAGGGTGAGTGAGGGCCCTCTGGACTGAACCAAAGACTGTTTGAGTGTTTGGCTTCGCTTAGGACTTGCTCTGTGTTGGACGGACATGTAGTTTTCCAACTTCCCCATGGTGAGACTGGAAGCAAACTAGAACATTCTCTCAACACACACTTATGGAAATGAGCCAGCAATCTATGGCAGACTGTGGTAGTCACATCTTGCCTGTTTTAAGAATTGCATAAAAAGACTTGACAAGATTTTAATGCCATGATAGGTAGGTATGAACAGAGGTTGGGGGAGAGGAAAACGGGGGTCTCAACAATCTTGATTTCTGCTCATAAACAGTTTCTGAGTCCCACACTAAAGGTCTGTGTCCCCTCCCTGCTCTGCCCTGGAGCTCTGAGCCTACCCCCATGTGCTCCTAAACTGCCCTGCTAAGGACGCCCCAAATTGAAGACTGGCCTCAGAAGGAAGCCACATATCCATGATTGGGTTTTCATGGATTTTCCTACTGGATTTTCCTCCAAGAGCCCAGTGGACTCAGTATGCACCTCAAAGGCTCTGGAAACTATGTGAGGTATTCCTCTCTTACTCTTGACTTTGCCTGTGTAGTGTGGAAACTAAAATTTCTAGCAAAGTCTTGCTTCATTGAGAGAAGACGACTTGGAGTAACTCCTAGACAGCAGATCTGGAGATGTTTCTGGTTCTCCTCTGTGTGGTCCAGAAGGACAGGATTAGATAAACAGTGTTTAACCTCATGTAAACCACAGAATCCTTAAACACGAATCTGGTTTAGGCTGTTCTGTTTTTGAGCTTGGAGATGCGAGTTTCAAAGTGAGGGAGGTGGTTTCTACCCAGACGTGTAACCACAGGTCTCCTCCCACCATGTGATATAGGATTTCATTGGTAAATCGAAGCATATGCTTCTATCAAAGTTATAGGGACTTTGACGGAAGAGGGATCTAAAATCTGTCTACTCACACCAGTGGCATACAGCACTCGATCTGAGTGCACGTGTGAGTGTACATATGTGTGCACTTGCCTATGATTCAAAGCAGAAGAAATTATAGATTTGTATTGTTCTTAAGAGAAATCCCTGTGTGACTGACCCGTATCCCACAAAGTCCATGGTCACAGTGAAGCCTGACAAGGTAGGTCACAGTAGTAATTCTCTCTAGAACAGTGTAGGAGCTACAGATTTAACTCTGGAGAGTTCTGGAAAGACTCAGAGGTTCCTGGAAAGGCCCAGGGAGTAGAACCCAGGAGCAGTGCTGCCCAGAGAGGACATCCTGGGGTCTGCGTGGACCTTTTATATCTGCACCTGAAGATCCTGGGACATAGAAATGGAGACAGCCAGGACTAAGGACAAAAGGTGGGGAACAATGTGGTCCCTCCTAGGGGATTTTCTGAGAGGAGACAAGGAAGAATGAAGGACGTTTTGCCTTAGAATGCATTTTGGTGGCTAAGTCATCTTGCCTTGTTAACTCCCCTCACTCCAGACATTTCTCTTTGGGTCTTGGCATGGTTCAGAGAAGGGGCCTGGTTCTGTGGCTTGTCCAGTCCTTATACCCTGGCTTCCTTGGCTCCTCGCAGGCTCTTGGTCTGTTGGCCTCCTGGGACTCCCAGACTCTCGGTGGCTTGTTGGCTTCCTGGGATCCTGGAAGGGTCTCAGCTAGAACGTGTTGTAGTTAGGAGGGCACGCTTTGTCATGAGTAGGCGACACCCCTCCCCCACACCTTGAGATCAATTTTGAGCCCCAGTCCTGTCCTTTGTGGGTACACCATGGCTGATCAACTTTACCACCAACCTAAAACATAGGTCTTCCTTTCTCTTGGGGTTTCAATGAGGCCACCCCTCTGCAGCTGTGTACGACAGAAGAGCTGGGATGCGGCCCTTTGTGGATGGGTCAGCGGGTAGCTAATACACACAGCATTGTCTGCTCCAGGAGCTTCGCTGGAGGAAGGCTTCCATGTCCAGACATTATTCAGATAGCACTTCACACACATGCATCTTTCCCAGCACATGCTGGGAATGTTTGCCAGGAAGTTCTGTAAACAGAAGCCTCACTGAGCATGAGCTGTAAACAGCCCTCCTCTCCCAGCATCGAGGGGACCCCAGCATTACTTTGCAGCTGGTCTGCATTAGAAGCGTGTGTTTAACCACAAACTCCCTTCACTGGGGAAAGAAGACTCCTTGGTCTCCCAAATAGCATCCTGGTGTGTCATTTCTGCGGCTGCTTCACCCCAGGGTCCTCCCTGTGCCGGGTAAGAGCAACTCTGGTGCCTGGCTGCTGGCACACTCCCAACAGAGCATGCGTCTGTCCACATTGGCAGCCTGCTTACTTTGAGAAGCGCATGACCTTCATTTGGAAGTATGTACTGATGGTCTATTTTGCCAAGTAATAGGACATCTTAAAATTCAAAGTCATTCTCTTCCCTGGGCACTTAGTCTAGAAGGAACAGCCTAGAGATGGGCACAGGAAATTTGTGAGTTCATTTCATTCTCAACTGTTCAGTGTTGACTAGTGTTGGAGTTCTGAGTATAGTTTGTGAAGTCTTTCCATAGGTGTGATTAAAAATGGTTTTTTTAATATATATTTTTTTGGTTTGTTTTTTGAGGTAGGGTCTTGGTCTAGCCCAGGCTGACCTGGAATTCACCCTGTAGTTCAGGGTGGTAGAGAACTCACGGCGATCCTCCAACCTCTGCCTCCCAAGTGCTGGGATTAAAGGCGTGCTCCACCACACCTGGATGAATTTAAAAAAAATATATATTTTTATCTATTTATTTGCAAGCCAAGGCGCACAGAGAGAGAGAGAGACAGAGACAGAGACAGAGACAGAGAGAATGGGCACGGGCACATCAGGCCTCTGGCCACTGCAGACAAACTGTAGACATACCAGATTGTGCATCTGGCAATATGTGGATTAGGTTCTGCAGACAAGCGCATTCACTGCTGAACCATCTCTCCAGCCCCGTAGCTGAGGTTTTCTGTATCCCTTGTAGATCTGTCAATTGTTATCAGTCTGTATGACTGCAAGAATCAGAGACCTGTCCACCTGGAAACCCTTCTCTCTGCGTCACAATCAGCCTGCCAACCCCAAGATGGAGTTGGGCCGATGAGTAGTCAGCACCATCTAATCCATATTCTTGTCCCATCTTCATGTACAGACGTATGTAAGCTACCCGAAGATGCCGGGACGTGCAAGGATTTTAAGCTAACATGGTACTATGACTCGAAGACCCAAAGGTGTGCGAGGTTCTGGTATGGAGGTTGTGGAGGAAACGAAAACAGGTTTGCGTCCCAGGAAGAATGTGAGAAGGTCTGCGCCCCAGGTAAGTGCTCACAGGTGCTGCAGACAGGGAGGAGAGCTGGTCATTAGCCTTGCACGGAGGACAGCCTGAGTCAGTGATTGGAGATCTGGAGAAGAAGGCAAACCTTACCTCAGACAAAGTGTTCAAATGAGACAAATTCAACATGAACAACAATTTAAAATTTACAAAAATCCACATGAAATGATTGTTTTTTGATTGCTTTTTTGTGTGCGTGTGATACGTGGGGAAAGGCCATGCTCCCGTGTGTGGAGGCCAGAGGTTGATGGCATGTTTGCATTTTTTCAGTGAAAAGACACAACACTTCAGAAATGTTACCAAGTGCCCATTACTTATAAAATAGCTCACCAAAAAAGTATTAGAAAAATAGCATAGTGAGTCATCCCAGAGAAGACAGAAGACAAATTTCCCCTAGACTCATCCTTAAATAAGCTTGCTTCCTATCAGTAATAATGTTGGCACTGAGACCATCCAACATCTCCATCCTACTGGGCAGCTCAACAGCTCAATAACAGCAACTTTGCAGAGTCTAGGGTGAGCTGGAGACTGGGGGGAGCTCTGATTCCATACAGGCCCTGGGTGGGGGATTCAGGACACTGGAGTTGGGCTCATATTGCAGAAAGCTCAATCAACCCTGAAGCCACAAAGCCAGGTCGGAGCAGGAATGAGAAGGGTGGGAAGAGCAGAGACTGTGGGCGTCACGTCGTGGTGAGGACCGTGTCCTTGTTGATCACTAACATCTCTTTATTTCCTGTCTGCTTCCCTCCCTCCATGTTTCATGATGACCAACCCAGACTTCTTAGCATGACAGGAACCTAGGCACAGCCTTCCGGCAACACGTACCTCTAGAAGCAGAAGGAGGCAGCCATTTCTAAACTCATCTTTGTAGAAGCTCTGGGTAGACGCCCTGGCCCTGTGCCTTTCCACGCTTTGATGGACACTGAACCTGGGGAGAAAGCCCCCCCGCCGCGTGACCTGTCAATATGGTGCTAAACGTGTCTGTGGACCCCGCTCTTCGTCTCCAGACCATTCTCCCGCGTACTTGGAACCCTGAGTCCTCCTTAGCCACTGCTGGGGTTTCCGTGAACATTCCCAGAAATCCAGATTCCTGCTGGAGTTTCCAATGCGCCATCTCGGGAACAGCCCAGTGTCCCAGGGACTCAGTACTTCTGCTTGGTTCCTTTCTGCCTTTAGCGCATGGCTTAGCTGAAGACACAAGACCCCGACTTTCTCGTCCCCTCATTTCCTGGATTAGGTTTCAAACAATTTTCTTCTTCTGCGTCCTCTGGCAGACGAGCTAGCGAGCTGCCCCGTGTGCACTGTTGGGACCGATGCCTTCATTACCGAATTGAGAGAAAATCGCAATGGAGAAATATTTCTGGCATTCCTCTGATGTTGTGGTTCGTTATTACTATGTTTTGGAGTGTGGTTAATTTTTAAAATTTTAGGAAATTTATACAAAGAAACTTTTTAATAAAGTATATTTGAATGTGTCATGGGCTTGATTGTTCTCTCCTGTCTTGTTTCTACATTATCAGCGTCCTCCTCTTGGGCCTGGGGAATTTGGCCCAGCCTCTGCCTCTGGTTGAGGACTGTCCTTGAGTGTTAGTGAAGGGGACAGTGTCTTAGCAGGTCAGCAGGAAGGGAACATTCTATCCAGCCACCTGCCAGCATTCCAGGGTCCTGGCAAGCCATATCCCCTGCTGAGGAACCCTGGAGGCTTTCTGGCTTGGGAGAGGGCTGGCTGCCACTCTCTTCTCTAACCTGTTTGATCCCAGAGCCTCAGACTCTCACCTGCCCTGCTCTCTGCTGTGATTCTGAGCCCAAGAGTTGGATTGTTAGTGTCTCCAAGTGGCAGAGATGGGATGTTTACCTTTGACCCCACTCCTTTTCTGAACTCTCCAAGATAAAATACAAGATTTTTTGTTATTTTAATCTTAAATATCTTTTCCTCCTATCTTCAGAAATCTCTCTCTTTCTCTCTCTCTCTCTCTGTCTCTCTCTCTCTCTCTCAAAACAAATCTTCAGGTGACATCTGAAAACCCCATCTAAGGAGGAAACTGAATTTGCTGGACAAAATGCCTCCACCCTGAACACTGCACTGGCAGGTCTCGCATAGGCTCTGAGGTGTGACGGGAACTATTTTATGCAAGAATGGGGGTTCATTTGCCAGCTGATTTGTGGGGAGGGCACAGAGGAGGAGGGAGGGTAGGGTGAGAAGAGCTTGGGAAGTGAGGGGACCATTCCCAGGACACCTGCCAGATTGTCAAAGGAAATTTCAGATCTCCAGAATGGGCACATCTTTATAGAAACCAGGGAATGAGCTGAGCCCTGTCCATGTCAGTGTGTGAGGTATGGAAGGGCACTATGTGGATCAGGGAGCGCTCTGTCAGGAACTTGTGGGGATCTCTCAGCTGAGGGATTCGTGGTCCATGATTCTGGAGGTGGAGGTTGTCTTCCTCTTGGCGGGATTAGAGGGCAGCTGAGTAGCTTCAACAAAGCGTGGAGGACTTCTCATGGGCCCTCTCAATCAGGTAGTCTCATTTTGTCTCTGAAAGTCCCCTGGGCTGGCTCTGACCAGTACTCTTCTATGTCCAATAGCCCCAGGGGAACATCCTTTCGTATAAATATACCTGCATGCCTCCCTTGGGCTGAACATATTTAAGCCAAGTTCATTCTATTAGAGCGAAGGGATATTCATAGTGGTTCTGGGCTGGGAGCCTCTGGTGCAGTCAATGGAGCAAACAACAGAAACAGCAGCCTGCATGAGTTTGCTTGGGCTGATGTAACAAAGTGCCTCAACTGTTTTCAATGGTGGCAGAACTGTGCTGTCCCTGAGACATCAAGGGGAGAATCCTGGAACATCTAGGGGAGAATTCGTCCTTGTCTCTCTTCTCACAGTTGCTGCAAGTCTGAGCACCCCTCACCCTGCAGATGCATCCCATCAGTCTCTGTTCTTGTAACCAAAGCTTCACCTGTGTGCCTGTCTTCTCACAAGGACACCAACCATGCTGGGTCAGGCTCCTGCCATCCTCACAATGACCTCATCCTGACTAGTCACGTCTGCAGTGATCCCACTCAGAACCAGCGGGACCTGAGTTATTTGGGGTCAGGCACTGTTTTCTTGGAAAGTGACACAGTTCAATTTTAACAGTCTTAACACTTCTACCTTCAAGTTACCACTCCCAGCTAGGTAACGGTTCCATTGATGAGCCTACAGCCAAAGGCCTGTATTTCCTTGTCATTCTTGGCTACTGTAACAGCTACTACTGGGCTTTAAAGCTCAGCTCTGCTCATTTTAAAATTTAAACCTCAGATCCTAGACAGCATTTTGTCTTAATCCAGTTCAGTCTCTGCTCCTGGCTCTGGAAGAAGTGTGAGTGGATCTCCCTCCTGGGCTCCAGAGGGGAGGTACAAACTGACATCTGTCAGTCGCTGCTGCTCTTGGCTCCTGTCTATGGAAGGTTCTCCTTTGTGAAACACACACTAAGTGTCTGGAGAAATCTTGGGGACTCGTTTGGGGAATCTGGCTAATGATAAACTTCCCATTTTCCTCCTGGGTCTCTGTGTGAGAGAGGCCACCACACAGGCTCTGGGTTCCTTTATCTGGGAGACCACCCTCCTAGACATCAATGCTCCAACTGGCCCTGCCTCATTCTGCATTCCTTCTGCATGTCGGGGTTAGGCAAGTGGTTGGCAGAGAGTTGAGACCTGGCATGTGACTCACGGAGGTGGGAAAGAATGCTCCAGATCTCTCCCCGGGCAACTTTGAGAGTCATCTTACAGCCTTGTAGGGCCTTGGCTTTGAGAAAAGGATCAGCCAAATGTTCTCCTTTCTCCGTGGGAATGAGAGACATCATCACCCTCATGAGACCTCCAGGACCTGTTCCCTGGTCCTCTTCTATTTCAGCAGTGGCCATGGTGGACCCACTTGAGTCCTCTGAGCTAAAGCTTTTGGTAATCGATGACTGAGAAAACAGGTCTGCCAGGCAGCCAACATCAGTCTTAAAAAAACAAACCTAAGAGAGCTTTGGGCCCTGCATTTTCCCATTGTTATCCGCCCTCTTGATCTACATGCCATGATCCTAAAATAGGCATGTCATTATCATGGCCAGCTCATGACCCAGTAGCCTCAGTAATAAGGATTTCAGTGCAAGGAGGTGAAGGGAACTCCAAGCAGCTGGGGGATGGGAAGTGAGAACTCCACAGAGACAGCCAGCTCCCACTGTGGAGCCTGAGGTGTGATTCCACAGGAGAACTCGGGGAGCCACCGTAGCATGCATTCCTTGCCGTTGAGTATGGAGCAGTGGGGATATTTGGGGATATTCTATACCAACATCTCCCAGGGTGGCTGTCTGTTCTAGAGTGTGAGCTCACTGCTCTCCTGCTCGCCTGTCAGTGACCACGAGGCCTTGTATATATGGTGCTCTGACAAAGCCCTGCTGATGTTCAGATATTCACATGTGGCATTTCTAGGACAGAGGGCAATGGTTAGACTTAAGGTATGTGGGTGGTGTATTACACAGCTCCATGTTGCTGGGACGAACAACATCCAACCAGACACAGTTTATGTGAGGGAGGGATTGATTTCAGTTTACAGATCAGGGGAAACTCCATCAATGGGGGAAAAGTTGCTTACTTCCATACATGCAACTAGAGAGAAAAACTGCACTGAGCACATACCAACACCAGTAGGCACAAACCACCAGAGTTCAAATTGCTCTCTCCATACCCTTTGTGCTAGAATTCAGATCTGCCCAGTGATACCCTCCTTCTGTATCAGGAATATGCTTGCTAAGGTCTCAAGTTGCAAACTAAATTTTAATAAAATACTTGAGTCTTTGGAGTCATGTTTACACCATCACATTCAAACAACACCCTGTGTTTGTGATATCCTTAGAGGGTTTGCTTCAGGCATACAACAAAGATGCTTGGGAGGGTCCTCGGCTTCCTTCCTATCTACCAGCACATCACCTCATATCTGTACCTGGAACTGCTTCTCTGCACCTGTCCCTGAGATGTTCAAGGTTGCTAGGAAAATCACTTCCACAGTCTTACCTGAGTCAGGAGAGCAGATGATAGAACCTTAGCTGTGTGCTGGCTGACATGTGGGGAGGCAAGGTACTCAGTAGGCACAGTGGGTTCTGTGGACCTGACAGGCTTAGGGACTGAGGTTCAGAGGGTCTCTAAGAAGCTACATATCAGATAACAGAGCAGGTGTATGTTGTTGATAATGACTGATTGGCCTGGGAGAGATGTATGGTGCCAAGATAGAATGACTTCCTCAAGAACCATGGCTGGAGAACAGCAGGGAGGATGGGGTAGAGAGCCAAGTTAAAGATTTAGTCTTTCTTTATGACAGGTATTGCAGCTGCCTTCTTATTGCTGGTACCCTTCTAACATCCGACCAAAGGTAGGCCATGGGAGGAAAGGGCTTATTTCAGATTACAGTCTGAAGGGGAAGCTTCATGATGGCAGGAGAAAACATGGCACGAGCAGAGGCTGGACATCACCTCTGCAATAGCAGGTGGAAACAGCAGCAACAGGGAAAGCTGGTCATAACACTCATAAGTCACCTCAACAACACACCTTCACTAGCAAGTCTTCACCTCCCAAAATGCCATCAGCTGGGAACCAAGCATTCGGAACACATGAGTTTATGGGGACACTGGTTCAAACCACCACACTTGGGAACAGGGAATGTGAGCACAGGAACCAAGTTGTGAGTTTTGAGAATTAGCCCAGCACTCATGATAAAAAACTAACATTCTGTCATCCCACTTGGTAGGGGAAAGAGGGGCAGGTATGATCTGAGGGATGACAGGGATCTAGAATGAGAAGGGAAAGGCACTGATTCCCATTTTGGCTGGTGAACCAGGACTTCACAGGAGAGGAGGTGGGATCCCAGGCAGGCTCCAGCGCCCACGTGGCAGTGAAGGGTAACTGCTCTCCTGGGAGGGTGATTTTTCTCCACTGGCCCTGATGCAGACAAGGAACGCAGACAGTTGCCTTCCACCCATGCTGGGGTTTTCCCAGGTGGAGGTGATGAAGAGAAGGACAAGTCAGGAATGGAGTCTTCTAAGAAGTGGGTTCAGAGGCGGCTCTCGGAGCCCATGATGGGGAATCTGCCACTGTAGTGGAGGTGGTGTGGAAGGTTTTATCTGTTGGTCACAGTTGACACATGTGATTGAGTAAGTGTCGTAGTCAGCCTCATGCTGCTGGGGTGACCCTCCAAACCAGGCATCATTTATAGGAGAATTTATTTGAAGCTTACAGATCCAAACAGAGAGATAATTCCCCACCAGCACCTCCAAAAGCAAGCACACTTGGGCAGCCCAAACAGCAGAGAATCCAGGCAGAGCTCAGGTGAAAGCCGAGGGCCCTCCCAAGCATCTTTGTCGGATGCCCGAAGCGGTCTCTCTAAGGATATCACAAACACAAGGTGTGGTTTGAATGTGACAGGAGAAACACATGGCTCCAAAGACTCACGTGCTTCATTAAAACTGCTCTCTGCACACCTTAGTTTGGAATTCCAGATCAGGCCTTAGTAACACTTTTGGCCTGGACCCTAAGTTCTGCCCAAGGTGACACCTCCTCCAGCTTTTTATAAAAGGGTGGGCATCTTTTAGTAAACTTCTGAATCCATTGGGGGACATCCATTCAAACTACCACAGGTGGGGTGACAGTTGTTATGGGGAGCAGCTCCCAGAATTAAGGGATGTGGCCCACTGGATTGTCTTTATGAACACTGAGGCCACTGAAGGCCACAGTAGGAAAGGAAGATGGCAAAGAAGGGGGCCAGGGAGATCTACGAGAAGCAATGAGTGAGGGTTGTGCTGGCCATGAGCTTCCAAGATCCTGGCCGTCTGAAGGAGAATGGACCGGCCATCTGAGAGGCAAAGCAGACACGCATATCCATTCCCGCTCTGTGTTATGAGAGAGCATCAGAGCGTGCGAGCACTCTGAAGAGCGTCACTGTACACTGCCTGATGGACCAGCACTGTGAGGAGAAAGGTGGTGAAGCAAGCTCTCACTAGAGATGGTCCCCTCTTCATGCGTCTTCAGACGGGTGTCTGAACACCTCTATCTGGCCCATCGCCTCTTCTCTGACCCTGATTGCTGTCCAGCAACTTGCATCACCCAGGTCACTGGTACAATCCACGTGTCCTTAACACCGGCTGTTGCTTCCTTGGTCGGGCCCTGGTGCATTATGGGTCCTCCTGGGCTGCCCCTACTACTGGGAGTATCCGAGGGGAGATCATCCACCTTTGAGAATTTCTTCTACTGTCACGAAAGGAAGTGGCCTTCCTGCATGTCCCCTATAAGGTAGAATCATTCTCTCCTTCCATTTCTATAAAAGCCATCTCACCCTATGTGAATCAGCAGCTAGTTTTATCCCCCACCCCAGAAGTGAAGGAGAGGGTGGGAGGGCCGAGGGCTTCTCATCATGTAACTCAGGTGTGAGAGTTTGCTTGACTCAGCTTGTCACAGTATTATAAACCTGTCTCTGCATGTGCCTTTGACATATGGAAACCTCCATGGTGCCTTTTTGAGGAAAAGGAAAAAAAATCATCACCCACGTACAGTGGCTTTAATAAGCTTTCTCGTTCCAAAGTTGCTCCCCTCCAACGGTTGTTCTCCTGCCTCAGATCATTGGTCAGTCATCCAGCTGTTTCATTGTTCCACCCTCACAAGCAGTTCAGGCCTGACCAGTAGATGAGCCGTTTCACTGGGAAGAGCCTTCACTTGAGAAGTGGTGGGTGGCCACATGACCCCTCACTTCCTGGCAGCCATATTGCTTCCTGGATCTTCTTTCTTCTTGTTCTGTTCATGTGAGATTCCTTTGCACCATCATATGTTTTGTTAAATAAGCTTTATATTCAGTAAGAGGAAATGCTATCCATGACACAGGGCACTCATTTACATATACTGGCTGGTGAGTTTTGACAATCAGCCCTTCATTCAAGGTAGGAACCATTTCCAGCATCCCATCTCTCTATGTATATAAATTAAAATCCCATCTGTCATCTGTCATGTGTATAAAGAGCATTTCAAATGCGAATTAAAGCTAATTGAGATTCCCTTCACCCCATCCAAATGGCTGTCAGCAGCCACAACAATGCTGACAGGGATGTGAGGAAACAGGAACCTTTATACACTGCTGATATGACCATAAACTGGACAGTCACTGTGGAAATCAGTATGGAGCTTCCTCAAGATACTGGAAACGGAATGACCATGTGATCCAGCTATACCACTCCTGGGTATGTGCCCAAAGGACTCTAAGTCAGCACACCACAGATAGGCTGCACAACCGTGTTTGTGGCTGTTCTACTCAGATAATCAGGAAATGGAGCCAGCCTGGATGTCCATCAACTGATGAGTGGATTCACAAAAAGGGATATTTGTGAAATTTTATTCAGTTGTAAAGAACCAAATAATATTCTCAGGAAAATGCATGGAATGAGATCATTGTGCTAAGTGAAATAAAATAGTATCACACATTTTCTCGCATATGTGACTCCAGTTTTTAATTTATATCTATATGTGCACATTTGTACGTAGGCCGTGGAAGTGGGCTGGAGACAATTGAGAGAATAGGTCAAAGGCATGTGTTAGGGTCCACAAATTGTCCCAGCGAAGACCACCACTCACGTATGCAAAAGCAAGAGCGTTTATTCCTCGGGACAACACACCAGCATGCAGGGGTCCACCCTCTAGCAAGAAAGCGACCCCGAATAGAGATCGCAGGCTCCTTTTAAAGCATCAACCCATAGAGCGGGAAATTTGTATCACATACCACAGCAAATCATACCACACGGTGGGAAATTTGTAAAATATTCTTTGAAAATGGTTAGTACAGCCAGTGGCGGGAACAGACCTTGTAAAGGGGATTGGCTAATTCAAGGTGGGGATGTTCTTTGAAGTGATTGGTTACCTATTGCCTCATCTGCTACCTTTGGATTGTAGGACTGTGTATCCTTGATATGATAACCAAAGGGTTTTCTGCTTCCCCTGTTAGAGAACCTCTGGTCTGCTGCTGTTTACCCTTAGTCATTGAAGTACAGGGTGTTTTTCCACTAACAGTGGAGGAGAAATTCCTGAGATCATGGCGTCAGTGTGGCGCCTGCTTGCCTGTCACGGCCCCTCAGCATGGACACAGATGGTGACAGGATATATGTGACGTAAGAACAAAGGAAGGAATACTTGTGGGGAGGAAGTGGGCCAGCAAGGGAGGAAAAGGGGGAAAGTAGTGGAGGAGATGAGGAAGAACCAAGTATAACGATACATAAGCACTGAACCCAGTGAAACCCAAGACTTCGTATGCCCACTGGAAAATTAAGAATAAAAAGCACTTCAAGTTCTTAATAACTTTCTTCCCAGTAAATATACATGAGGCCATTTATCCTAAGGAAATGTATGCTCAAAGAGATTCATTATTAATTACTAAACATGACAAAAATGAGTTAGAGATTATCAAAAAAGCCAATTAAATATATCACGTTTTATCCATAAGAGAAAAATAACGAGATAGACAGTAAGAATCTTCTTTTGTCCCCTCAGCCATTCCGCCCAGGACTCTCCTCTTTTGAGGTAATCCTTCCTGTTTCGTCGTCTCATTCCTTTTGTCCTCCTCCATCTTCCATGCCAAAACGCTGGTGGGCCCAGAACAGTGCAGGTCTTGTAGGGGTGTTCGTGACCACTGTGGGGTTCTGAATGCATTCATGTCAGGAGGTCAGCATCTCACAGCGCATCGTCCCACCATGTGGCCTTTCCAGGTGGGAAGAGAAAGCCCAGCCCTTAGCATTGGGTGAATCACTTCTGTCACACCCGCCAGGGCCCAGGAAACCCTGCAGAGGAGGTGGCAGAATGAACATGAGCGCCCTCTCACTACCAGCCAGAGAGCTTCTCCACAGCCATGGCCGCAGACACTGAGGAGACTCAAGACCCATAGGAGCAGAAAACAGGAAGCTGCTGAGAGCTCAGCAACCATACCCCCACTGCTCAGGGAACATTTTGGAAGAAGGGGCTGAAAAAATGCAGTGAATGGATTGTTTGTTGATCAATGGCAAAGCCAGAGCATGTCTAATGATTTATATGGCAGGAAACCAACTACATTTTGCCGAGTGAGACTCGGTGGAAGAGGAAGACAGGGAGGTCCAAGAGTGGCCTTGGGCGGCTGACTATTCTAGGAAAGGACCAGAGAAGACTATGGTGGTGCAAAGGCCGACTTTACTCAGCCAAAGGGGAGTTGTTTAGTGGCTGGGAGAGGTGTGAGCATGATCTGCTAAGGAGTCTCAAAGAACCTGGTTGCTGTGGATGGCAAGACGTCGGGACAGCCTGACAGAAGCAGAGACACCCATAGGTCCACTGCAGAAATTCAGCAAGAGCCTCAAGCTGGAAGAAATACTCCTGAGTGGTGGGCTCCAAGTTCATTTTTATCCAACACATGCCAACCAACAACTGACATGAGTGTTGTGTTCAGGTTTTTGTGTTCTGTCCTGCAAAGCAAATCCACCCAAACCCTCTGGTCACCTGCGCTGACTGTGGGCTCAGCAGTATGAGCCGAGCTGCAGGACTCCTGACAGTTTGCTGTGCTCCTACCATGACTCAGCCTTTGCCTGACTGTTGTGGTCAGCTTCTTAGTTGCTGCGCAGATAGAACCCAAGCAAAGGCGGCTTGTGGAGGAATGGGTTTATTTGGCTTACAGACTCGAGGGGAGACTCCATTCTGGCAGGGAAGACGATGGATGAGCAGAGGGGTGGACATCACCTCTGCCACAGCACTGCAAACAGCGGCAGGAAGGTGTGCCAAATACTAGCAAGGGGAAGCTGGCTTATAACCCCAGAAGCCCGCCCCCAACAACACAGCTTCATCGAGGTTGTAAAACCCAAACTGCCATCAGCTGAGGATCGATCTATCAGAACACATTCACTTGTTTGTGGGGGACTCCTGGATCAAACCATGACACTGACCATGTGAAGAACTCCACCCTTGGCATGTCCCTGACCCTATCGTCCCCCTCCCACCCCAGCTCTCTCTGGGGCATCTTCTGATCTGTTCGTGTGGAAGGTGGATTGAAAATCAATATCCACTTTTATTTTAAGGAATAAATTTCTGATGGACTCATCTACCAAAGCATTGGGGCTCTTCTAGCAGCTGGTGTGGCTTCAATGCACACGTCACCGCCAGTTGCAGGACTGAGGTGTGCACGGCAGCAGGTGGTTCATACACACCACCGCAAGTGATGCCGGTCAGTGGCAGCCATGATCTCATTACATGATGATGAAATAGAAGGTCAGAGTGGTCCGGTTCGTCCTGACCCAGCAGCTCTCCCAGAGCTCCAGGGCACACTGGTCCCCAAGAGACCCGCTGCTCTCTGGAGCTTCCGGCTTCTTCTCTGAGGTCAGATCTGAACTGAGTATCTTCTCCCATAGCTGAGCACCTTCCCTTCCCCCAGCTCTCCCGGGACCTTCCGTTCCTTCCCAGGGGATGAGCATCTCCATTTCTCCTACATCCTTTCACTGGGATCCTCTCCATCCTCTCTTCACTATCCTGAGCTGCTGTGGCTTTCAGGACCTGGAGAAGCCAGGTGTCTTGGAATGTGTCTCTCTCTGGCTCATGCAGAAGCGGCCTGAGCTGAGGACTGTCTGCTTCCCTGCCCGCTGACTCCACTATGAGCACACCTCAGCCTTGTCTTCAGCACCTCCCCAGGATTTGGTTTTCAAAATGAGTGCTTTCTGCTTTTTAGTCGTTCACCAAGAATCGCAGCCTATTAGAATGGGTGCCAGCCTCCTTGTAGGGAGTTAATCTCATGAGCCCTGGAGATCTATGTTAAATTATTTCCCCATGGTGATTCATTGAGAAGGGATGGTTCATATTTCCTGCCAAGTTTCCCTGGTTAGACCTCCAGCTGGACGCCATGCCCCCTGGAACCAGGCTTTTAGGGTTCCAAGCTGGGTGTGGTTTCTGGGGAAGTTGGGAGCTGCCAGCCATGGGCTACACTCTGCTCTACTCCTGTTTCCTTGCTGGTCTGAGCTGGGGCATAGCAGTGTGACCTGCCCCCTTGCAGCAGAGGGCTGGGGAGCTGCTCTGAGGCCCATCACATTCCCAGGAGTCCTTGCTGCTGGTGGAACTCTTGTGAAGAGTTAGACTGTCCTTCAGAAGTGCTACAGCTGCGTGGGAGCCAGGTTAGGGATCTCTTTTCATGCATTCTTGATTCTGTGACCCCACACACGGGCACAAATTACTGAAAAGCAAAACGCCAAAGAGCAGTCCTGTAACCTCAGCCCATGGTCATTTGGCAGTGGGAGGGGGGGCAGAAAGAATAAAGGGAATCTGCATAAAGAGGACAGCTTCCAAGTTATACTCAGACTAGAAAATAGATACCGTTTTCCTGCCTTGAGTCAGAGGTGTCTGTGAAAACCTTCACATGACTGCTTCAAAAAGTCATCTGGGGGAAGGTATGTAGGCATCCGGGAAAGGGACCAGCCACTTGTTTGATTTCAAGAGAATGATGGATTTCCAGGGCTTGCATGGATTTTCCAGAGATGTTGGAAACAGAAATAGCACAATAAAAAGAAATTGGTGGATGGAGCCTATATATCAGAGAAAGAATATTTCTGTTTTTGGAGACTCAAGTTCTAGCAGGTGTGTTTGATAGGCATTCCATTTCAGTAAACAGATTGGTTACATGTAAACCTGTCTTCCTTTGGTTCCTCCAAAGCAGACTCTCATCATGTTTTGGTCACAGGTAGCTTGTTTGGGATGTTATAAGGAACACACTAGCAGATCAGGGAGAAATAAGACCTGAGGAAGTCAACAAAAGGTGTGTTAGAATGTGTCACCTGTGAGAACCTGGAACTATGCCACATGGGACCACTGGGGAGTTGGGGACAGTGCAGAGAGGAACAGGAAGGTGGGTGTTTATATTCTGTTGATTCTCATTCTTTGTGGTTGGGGTTAACCTGGAAATGCTAAATCCCGTTTCTGTGGGCTGGTGCACAGCACTGCTGAGGCAAGTCCTTGGGCAGAAGAGTGGGAGCTGTGGACAGCCAAGATGGAGAAATGATGAGCTATTTACCACGGTGACAGGTGAACTCAAGGTGGGCTGTGGAGGAAGGAATAGACGGGACTGACCAGACACTTTGGACATGAACCCAGAGAAACTGAAATGGAGACAGAATCAAGACAATAAGAGACAACGCTGCCCATCCTGTTACTCCAGGAGGAAGGGAGGGCTCTCTGACTGAGTAAATATTCCAGGCTTGTACGAGAGCCTGCTATGTACCCATCACTGTACCCAATGGGGTCAGCAAAGCTCTTTGGTAAAGACCCCACCCATGCCAAGCGGTCCCCACTGATGCAGGAATGATGGAGCCCAGGACCTGTCTGTGGAATCTCACTGTGGCTTTGGCTGCCCAGTTCCATGGTTACTGTCCATTTTGGAACCAAACTTGGATTCTCCAGCCTTTCTATTGTGGCTGTGAGCTCCTCAAGGTCCTTCTGATGATACATTGGTTTTCAAACTTCAACCAAGGTAGTTTTGGATCTTGCAAACGAGAACTCAGAATGATGCCCGTCCATCCATTCAATCACGTATTTAGCAAAAACTCTGAGTACCAGACACGTGCCAGGAATTATCAGGGCACTGGAGACACAAGGTGGACAATTCCATGCATCTTACATGGTGAGGGTGAGAACCTATACACTCTTGATGGACCCAGATGCACCATCTGCAGTAGTCTGGTGGGAGAGCTCCCGAGTGTTTGGGACAAGCTGAAATATAAAAATCCATGGACGATCCGAATGAAGAGGATTCCCGACCAAGAGATGAGCTGGCGAAAGGCCCCAGGTGGAAAGAGCCTGATGAGTTTCAGAAGAGATAGACTGGATCTGGGTCTTAGAGCGGAGGTCAGAGGGAGAACGGCCACAGCGGGTCCATAGGAAGGAACTCGCAGTCTAATAAATGCCATTGAAAATCGTGGGGCATTTGAAGCAAGGGTGGTGTTCTGATGAGTAGATGATCGATGAGTCACAAGTCACCACCACGATGACTGCAATTATTCTCAAACAAGGCTGAAACCTGGGACAAGTCTAGGACCCTGGGATTAGCAGGACTCTGAAAGGAGAGTTGGGCTGATGAGGCACTGGTGAGGGTACTTGTGTGTGATACGTAACAATTTGTGTCATTCAACAAACTGTGCCATTCATCCAGTATGCCAAGCGTTATTCTGCACAACCAACGCTCTTGACGTTCCCCAAAGGAACATAAAACAATGGGACAAAGCTTCACAGGCTTTGAGGACGGGAGCATGGAAACAGATGGGACTTAAGGACACTGGGGTCTCCCGTGTGCCCCTTCCCATGGGTCAGGACGACCATGCCAGGTCTTCCTCAACTTGACCTTGACTTTGATGGCCCCCTTGAGTCAGATACTGTGTGAGGGCAGGGGTCCAGCTCACCTAGTGCCTCCTTTACTTTCTGGTGGTCTTCGTTAGTCTCGAGACCAGACCCAACATTTTGGGCTGTGACACAGAGTGGATAACAGAAGAATGAGCGTGAGGTTAGTGCTCTGCATAAAGACTTCAGAAACAAGAGGGCTCTGGCGACAAAGTGCCTGGCCCTCATCGCCCACCTTATTACGGAGCACTGCTCAGGGAATGGTACAACTTCCATGGAACAAGAATGATATTAACGGTTTCCAGAAGCAGCCACCTCCACAGGCTTTGTTCTGGATAAAAATATACTTTAATTATATACAAATTTGTATTCTATTCTATTGCATTCCATTCTTTTAGAAGGCATTAAAAATGCCTTCTTCTATGTGGTGGCCGTGGGCCCTGGGAAAACCTTGGAAAACCAAGGAATGGATCTGTTTAGCAATAAAGCTGTAACCAACGGCTGGCCAGTCTTGGTTTATAAAGCAAATGCCTGCTGGGAATTTTATGAGTGTTTCCAGGGTCCCTGCCACACTGAGTCATAGCTAGCATTATAGTCTTTCCCCAGAACACATCGCAGTTGCTGGTGCTAATGGTTTCAAAGTTGAAATCGACTTTCCTCTAAGCACATTCATAAGTGGGGTTCTCGCGAATTGGCTCGTTTCAAGAAACTCTTGAGGGTGGAAGATGTCCCCATCCGGGGTCTGTCCCCTGTCTTGCAGCCTGTCTACCCTACTCATCTATGCCTTTTAAGGAAACAGGCACTGTCCCCAGAGGTGTCACAGCCTGCACGCACAGAGCCCATGGCCTGTCATTTAGCAGGAGCATCTGCCAGCATGGCTGCGGGGGGGGGGGGTCCTAAAAATAGCCTGGTGGACCTCAGCAGGCTTTGCTGTGGCAGCTGGTTCTCATCGGCTGTGAAAATCGAGGAACCCTCTGCTGGGTCTCATCAGGAGGCTGCTAATTCTCTTGTTTGGCAGAAGTTGACACACCCCACCCCAAGCTAGTTGTTGGTGTTCAAAGAAATGGCACCAGAATGATGGCTGTCAGAGTCCTTCGTCTTGGAACTCCCTGACCACAAGCCTTCCACCTCCTTAAGCTCTAGAGCCAGAAGATCTCCTAACATCAATGTTGGTGAATGCAATGGAGGTGTACTAGCCAAGGAAAAGGCTCAGCGGTGAGGCAGCCACTCTGACTGCTCCTGAGACCGCCCTGTCTCAGCTCCTTGGGGCCTGCTGGGGGCTCACTGAGGACACTTGGCTTCAATGTCTTCAAGAGCCAGGCAGGTGCAGCGGAGGAGCAAAGCTAGGGAGGTGGGATGGTAAGGATGGTCCCACAGTTCTTGGATGTGAACTTTGTAGATAACAATGTCATATCACAATGTCAAAAGACTCTGGGTGGACTGGGGAGAAAGCCCAGTGGGTAAAATGAGTGTAAGCAGAAGGACCTGAGTTCAAATCCCAAGAACCTACTTAAAATGTCAGGTACGGTGGCACATGCCTGGAATCTCAGTGCTGGGAGGCAGAGACAAGTGGAGTCCCTGAGGTCATTGGCTGGTTCATTTAGCTGTCAACGAACTCTTGATTCAATGTCTCCAAGAGTAAGAGAGAGAGAGGGATTGCGGAAGACCCTGGGTGTTGACCACTGTCCTCCCTGCGTGTGTGTGTGTGTGTGTGTGTGTGTGTGTGTGCGCGCGCGCACACACACATGTGTACACATGTATACACACACAAACGTAAGTGTATACACACATGCACACACATGCACACACATGTACATACACACACGAACCTGAATACATAAACACACACACCACTCATACATGCAAGAGTTTACTGTAAATTTGAGCCTAAGAATTCTCAAAGTTGTTTGAAGGTCGAATAGTTTATGCAAGGCTGTTTTTTGGGGGGTGGGTTAAGATTAGACAGAGTACCTGACTCTGGGCCATAGGTAAGAGCAGAACCCAGTGTTATGTGAAACGAATGACGAAAAGGTTTTCATAAGCAAAGAACCTAAAGAAACTTCTAGAAGCAAAACTACAGTAGGAGTCACTCTTCTCAAACTGGCTGTGGGCAATTGGCCTCTTCTGGTCCTGATCATCTCTAGTAATTACAAACTGCAAGTATGTGCCTCAGACTCATTATGGAAATGGGTGTGATTCCGAGTCTGGTAACCCTTGGGGGGTCCAGACACTGCCACACCGCTGTGCAGAACTCTGCAGGTACAAGGAGCCCACGTGTCTTTGTTCAAGTGGTCTTGTAGAGAAACATGGAAAACAATGACCACAGTTCTGAGTGTCAAGAGCTTTGATGATGGTGAGCACCCCATGGAGAAGACCCCACCCCATGGAGAAGACCCCTCCTCCAGGCACTCAGAAGCCAATGGGGA
Organism: Zapus hudsonius; assembly: GCA_004024765.1. Taxonomy (NCBI): domain Eukaryota; kingdom Metazoa; phylum Chordata; class Mammalia; order Rodentia; family Dipodidae; genus Zapus; species Zapus hudsonius. The sequence goes on along the minus strand of PVHP010002842.1, from coordinate 1,511 downwards.
CCAGAAAGACATATGCTGATCCTCCATCTTAAAGAGCAGTCATAATCAGTCAAGTCATCAGAGGAAGCTTCCCACTTCGGTGGAGTTAAAGGAGAGGCTGGGCAAGTCGACTGCAGCCCCCAGGGCTCAGCAGGAGGCCAGCACATTCGGGGCCTTGAAGGTTGAACTCTGTCTACTTAATGAGCCCCTGAACACATGCAAAGAAAGGTCTGAAGTCTGCAGCTCTAGTCCCAGAATTCGGGAACTTTTCCCTGGGAAGGTGGAGATGAGGCTGGACTGCCAGCCAAAGTATAGTCTGGGGTCCTCCCTTGGGTGGCCTCGTGTGCCTGGACATGTCTGAGTGCCCTTTGGGACAGCAGGCCTGGCTCCTGCCACCTTCCTCTGCCTTGCTTGATTCCTCCCTAGCCTGTTTGCCAAGGTCATAGCCTCCAACTTGTAATTGGGCCTCCATGGTAGCCGGAACGGGAGACAGCCTGAGTACCCAGCAGGCATTTCCAGATTGGGAAGAAAATGATCGAAATGAATTTAAGAATTAGCAGCAGCCTGATATCCTGGGAAGAGCGGAGGGTTTGAGGAAATCATGAAGACCAGACACATTGGGTTGGAATTTTAACTCAGGTGTGAAAATCCCTGCAGACCTGCCTGAGGACGCTGTTTAATGCCTCAAAGTTCTGCTTCCTTGTCTTCAGAAAGTATGTGTTCAGCCCACTCATGTATCGTAAACCTCACAGCTCAGTATCGTTTTTATTTTAAGTCTTCAGTGAACATTTTCTTAGCTTCTGGAGGGCACAGAACTCCATTATTAAAGGCACTATAAACACTGACAGTGAACCTGTAAATGACCGAACCTCTCCTTTCCTTGATATCCTTAACTTAAGAGTGAGTGATCTTAGCACATATTGCAATAACACGTTTTAGGTTTGAGGGTTTTGTTTCTACAAGTCTGAGCGAGTTCAATCTATAACTGTGAAGAGCTTAGGTAGGATGTAAGGTTTTATTTGAACCATGGTGAGATCCTCTGGGGTCCAGTGACTGAGCATGACACCACTGCTCCTTCTAGCTGTCCGTGGAAGCTGGTCTTGTATGAATTAGCCGTGATTCATCTCCAGGAAAACATTTGTTGCTGCGTTAGTCATGGAAAGTTCTGGACAGGTCTGGCATCTCGTTGGCAATCTCGTATACATTATTTCACCTCACTCTTCCCGTAGACTCGTGAAGAGGGCACGCTGGGGAGATGGTGCAGCGTTGAAGTGGGAGGGCACAGCGAGCCCACCTCACAGATGGAGACATTAAGAGGCAACTTGGATCGCCTACAGCAAGGGCGCATGCCTCCCGAGAGAGGAGTGCTGTCTTCACCATCACCACGCACTGCGTGTGTTCAGAGGGAGACCGAGGAAACACCCCCTTGCGTGTCGTTTATCTTTGGTTACTGAGCGGCTCCAATGAGTGCACACAATTGTCCACACAGGTGCTTACGCATATCTTGAAGCTTTGCGTGCAGGTCTGTGCCC
>PVHP010002841.1:16559-84803 GCA_004024765.1 Zapus hudsonius | reverse complement strand
TGTAAGCAAAGAGTGGCCGAGGCTGCAGCAGCAATGACAGAGGCACTTTCACCAGCAGGAAGTGAAGGCAGGCAAGCAAGCAAGCACTCATTTTTTCTAGGACCTGTTTAGAGCTGGGCCACCACCAGAATGTGCCACCCACTCTGGAGAAAGGTTTTGTTAATAATCCTTCCTGGAAATGCCTTCAAGACCCACCAAATGTGTGTGTGTTAGTTCATTCAGGATCCAACAAAATTGACAGTCAAGATTAACCATCACTGGGCTGGAGAGATGACTCAGTGGTTAAAGGTGCTTAACTTCCCCAGTACCCACGTCAAGCCAGATGCGCCAGGAGACTCTAGTATACTCATTCTCTCTCTTTCCCCTATATCTCTCTTTCTCTCTTGTAAATGAATAATAAATAAAATATTAAAAAAAAAAAAAAAAAAAAAAACTGTTTCGGTAAAATGCCCAACCAAGACCAGTAAACTACACAAAAGTCAGGGCTCTGGGTTATGACATCCTTGGAAGCTGAGATGTGGATAGAGCTGGTAGCCAAGCAAGAGATGAGTACTTGACAGTGGTGCCAGAAATACACTTTAATAAATGTGTAGCTGTATCACTAAGGTCCTCTTCAAAGAGCAAGTTCAGCATAAATGTCCAGTGTTCGCCTCATCTATGGACAATAGCAGAGCCTGAAGTCTCGTCCTTCCCAGTGTAGCCCACACCTGGTCTCTGAGTAAGGAGATGATTAAAAATATAGGCAGTACAGTTTGATATCGTATTAGTCAGGGTTCTCTAGAGGAACAGAATCAACAGAATACTAGGCTATCCATGGTCCCCTGTCACAAGGACTGATCCAGACGACCCATGGAGGAGGTCATCCAGCAGAGTGGGGAGGGGAGGGCAGCGGGGAATTAGGGATAACAACTCATTGTTTGCCCACTAAACATTGTAACTTATTATGGACAATAAAAAAAGAATGAATTGTAGTAAACAAAAAGGAGTTTATGGGATTAGCTCATGGCAATCCCACAATAGCAGTCTGCAAACCCAAGAGTCAAGAAACAGTTCAGTGTTCAGTCTACTTGGCTGGATGTCTCAACAGTCCCAAAACAGCCATGATGTTCTAAAGGCTTCCTGGGGTGCCACTGGTCTTCAGTCCAGGCTGGAAGGCTAGGGAAGCTCTTTTTCAATGCAGATGAAGAGATGCACAAGAAGCACCAGCAGCCAGACAGGGAGAGAGGGAGGCAGGGAGGCAGGGAGGAATGCAGGGAGGGGAATAGAGAGGGAATTTTCTTCCCCTTTATGTAGCCTTAGGGTGGGGTCTTGCAACCCTATCCCAGACTTAATGGCTTCCTGAGTCTCTGAAATTTCCTTCTTGCACTGCCCTAAGGAAAGGATGTTAATTTCTAGCTCTCCTGAGCTTCTGTACATCCTGCCCCCTACTGAGAGGTTGCTTTCCTATACACATCCTCAGAGACCCACCCAAGAGAATTAAAAAGATCAAGTTGACAACAAAGCCTAACCATCACAGATGTAGAACAATCTAACAAGCAAAACTGCTTCAAATGTTCCTGTTATATTGGTGCAGTCTTCAAATCTGTTCCTTTGTTTCCTCTGTACAAATCTGTTCCATTCTTTCCTCTGACCAAGCCAATTTCTTCTTTAACAGGTGTTGATCTTCAATAGTTTTCTTGAAACCTAATCCCCATTGCTGGTGATACCAAAGTACAACTCAAATAGTTCAAACATAAAAACATCATAGTAATAAACATGCAGTTGGAAGATATTCATATTGCTTCCTGAGTGTGTGTGTAAAATATAACTAGAAGTTTACTTCATAGTCTTTCAATGCACATATCTTATTTGGGTTTCAATGAAGGAAGCCATAAAGTCAGTAAATCTGATAAAGGTGTGAGTGTACAAAGAAAAATAACAACAACAAAAAGAGGTCTATAGCCTCCTGTATTAGTGACCTTACTTACAGTTTTGAAAGACCACTTGACAGAAATTACTTAAGAATAGAGGGATTTCACTCAGGGCATGGCTCACAGGATACCACCCACAATGGCAGTGAGGTCATGGCTGCTGGAGGGGTTTGCAGCTGTATCAGTGGGCTAAGCAGTAGCAAGAGAAGTCAGTTTGGCTGTCAGGAAAGCTGTGAGCTTCAGCTGGAAACAGGGCATCGCTATAACGTTAAAGTTCCACTTCTATTGCTCTATATTTGCCAACTCAGCTGCATGTCTAGAAGATTCCACAACCTCCCAAAATATCCTCACCAACTGAGGCCCAAATGTTCACACACATGAGTCCTAGGGAAACATTTGATATTCAATACCATTAAGACTTCAGGGAAATGAAGAATTCCTGAGAAGGAGCAGCCTGCCAGGACAGAGACCCATGTAACATAAGCAACTTAAAGAAAATCTTTAATAGAGGAGAGAATGGGCAATCTTGTAAAATCCTTTTAAATATTAGCTAAAATAAGAATTAAAATTTGCAAGGGAGAAATCAGTGACAGTCTTGATATTGTCATGGGTTCAACATATGGGTAAGAGTCAATAGGAAATTGTAAATGAAGGCGACATCTCTAAAGAACTCTTGGAGTTTTGTGATAAAGAGGATAGAAATGAGGAGAGTGGAGGATAAAATTGGAACAGAAAACATTTTTTAAAACTAATGAAAATATTCTACATATGAACTTTGGCTCCCCACAACCTCAAAGCCAGTGCTGTGAACCTGTTAACAGTAATGCATATAGACCTTCCTCCATGATATTATACATAAAAGTCATTTTCAAAGATTCTTGCTTTTTCTTCTGTCACTACTTTAAATTATGATTCACTCACTTATACACCTGCTCACTTGTAATACTCTTGAAAACAGCTCATTGTTAAAACACCTAAGTTAACTTTGAATCTCCTAACAGGTTAAACACTAGCACTTAACTCCTAAAGTATATTAGCTACAAATTGAACATTAAGTAAAAAGCACTCAAGGCTATTTAAGGCTTTAGTGCCTTCTTATAAAGGTATAGTATTTGCAATCAGATATGATTTTTATTACCTATTATAGAAAGAATCCACAGAACAATGTTTTAATTGGCATTATATGAAAATGTTTCTCTTTGGTCAGGAACTGAATCTAAGCAAAATTTTTGCTTGAAATAAATTGCTTTCTTAGGGCTGGAGAGATTGCTCAGCAGTTAAGGCACTTGCCTCCAGTGCCTAAGGCCCCGGGTTCAATTCCCCAGGACCCACATAAGCCAGACCCACAATGTGGTGCCCCTGGTGCATTCTCTCTCTCTCTCTCCCCTCTCTCTCTCTCTCTCTCTCTCTGTATCTTTGTATCTCTCTGCTTGAAAATGAATAAATAAAATATTAAAAATAAATTAATTGCTTTCTTATTCTCTGGAATCTATTATTATTATTATTATTAATCATTATTGTTAATCTTTTCCTGTGGTCATTTAATCCAGAAATGAGCAGGGACTCTGTAATGCAGGTTAGATTTAATTGACCCTTTTCGATATTACCTCTTTGCTTGGGCATCATAGGAACCAATGCCAGGGACAGTGGACATCTAACTGCTCCTTTGTCTCCTGGCAGTCTCTGCTTTACCACTTACCTTTCCGATTTCCCTCCTGCTGCCAGACATGTGTCCTAAATGCCCAGGGCTCAAGGTGAAGAGATTGAAGCTAAGGTGAAGAGTTATCCCAATTTCCAGGGAATTTGTAATGTTAACAATTTAACTTTGCACAGGATTTTGAAGTAAAGCAATCAACTCTCTGCTGGGTTTGGGCAGGACATGAAGCTGAGCTTGCAGAATCAATATGTGAGAACCTGACTGACGACTTAGGTAGTTTGAAGCAGGATCTGGGACAACTGGAGATAGATTACTTAACACAGTTGGGAACCAAAATTGTGTTCAGAAAGAGAGACAAGTTTTCCTGAAAGGAGTGAGGAGAATACTGACAGGATAGTGATGGATGGAAATAAAGCTCTTATAAACATTATTCCATGTGTAACTGTGTGGTTCTAATGGGTATCTTTGAAATTCGGTGTGAAGGGAAGGTTTTATGACTAGCTGCATGCATATCCGTGATGCCAATGTCTCCTTTTGCAAATATGGACCAGTAGACACTTGGGGATGAAGTACAGCAAAATACAATGTCATAGAGAGAGAGAGAGAGAAGCTCATAAAAGACTTTATATCATGAAGGAATCCTTTTTAAACTCAACTTAACTTGTGACTAACCTGGGTTAAAAAATGCTTTATTGAGGCTGGAGAGATAGCTCAGCAGTTAAGGCATTTGCCTGCAAAGCCTAACAACCTGGGTTAAATTGCCCAGCACCCACATAAAGCCAGATGCACAAAGTAGAGTATGCATCTGGAGTTCCTTTGTAGCAGCTGGAGGCCTTAACCTGCCCTTACCCTCTCTTGGTCTCTCTTCTATCTCTCTCTGCTTGCAAATATATATATATATATATATATATATATATATATATATATATTTATTTATTTATTTATTTTTACCCTTAAAATAATTTATTTGCCTCCCAAAAAGAGTACAACTCTCTTTTTAGGAGTATACTTATTAAAATTAATATCTTTATTATTAATAATTACTTGCATTGTATGAGCCAATCTTGTAATGAAAAAGCTTTGTTGAAGTTTACTTGTAATTTGATCAAACTTGTGTTTGTGTACTAAAGAGAGTTTTCCCCAACTTCCCTAGTCCACTCCCATTACTTGCTAAACTAATAGTCCCTTCTATTGCAAAATATTCTGAGGTTGTGAAAGCCATGGTGAGTGGACCTTCCTCCTGCTCAACCCTGGACTATAAGAGGTGAAGAAAAGTGGAAGGAGAACCCAAAGAGGACCAAGCTCAGCTATTTTCTCACTGTCACTGGACCCGGCATCAGGGAGGACCCTCCCATATTCTCATGAGAGCCAACAGGTTTGGGTTCCACTGCACTGCTTTGGTACGCAGAAAAGATGGGTTTTCAGTTTCCCAGACTGAATTTTCCCTTTCAGATGGAATCTTGGCATCCTTGAAAAGAGGAATAACTTCTCCAAGTGTGGTTGACAGTTGTCATATCCAGTGGGTAGTAAGTGATCTCCCTAAGCCAGTCAGATGTGCCACCTTGAGCAGAAGGACAAAGGGACAAACGTGACTGAAATCCGCTGTAAGCCACACACATTGTTAGACCAAGGCCCGGGTGGTGCTTCTTGCTGTCTAGACATCCCAGTCATGCTTATTGATTTAAGAAAAGGGAAACAGGAAAATAACAGATAAAATAAGATTGGTGCACAAGAACAGTACGGGACCTAGATGGGCCACTCATATTACCCATCCCAGGTAAGATGCAGTATTGAGCAGGAACAAAGCATTCTTCAAGGTATGGACTATCCTGATGACATTAGCACACTTGTAAGGAAAGAAGTTTAAATAGACAGAGGTTAGAATTAACCAAATTATGAGAGTTTTGGAAGTGTAAATTGATGTCTCACAATTGTCAGCTAGCCCCGATCACAGGCCTTCTATCTATTACTTATGTCCCCACATCCTAGGATCCAAGGATTAATTATGATCCCTTTCCATATCTCTATAACACAGTCCAAATCAAAGGAAGTCATGAGATCAGGGAACAAATGAGCTAAATTTAATATTCTGCTATGTTGTAATGCATACATATGCACCTTGATAGAAATCAATATGCAAGGGGCTGGTGATGTAGCTTGTTGGTAGAGTCCTTCCCTAGAAAGAAATATGGTGTCATAGAAAACATATGAGTGTTATTGATTAATGCATGAAAATAAGGACAGATAAGCCATTTATAAGTCAAGTTTTAGATTTAATTTGGTAAATAAGAACTTTGTGTAGGCTTATGTCTGGAAGGAAAGATGACAATTACGCAGCTATTTGTTAGTTTTTGTTTTGTTTTCTCAAGAAAAATGATGTTTTTCCAGGTATTGGGAATGATAGGGTCTATGGTTTCTGGAAGTCATGACAGCCATGAATGGGGTCAGTCCTTGAGAAAAAAAGAAAAACCAAGAGAAGTTGAAAGTAATCAATCCCTCACGAAAATCTTTCTTGCAGGGATCAAATTGTGTTTATATCTACGCATTTCTGTAAGTCAGCAGTGTTTATTTATTTCATCATGTATTGGTTTTTCCGTTTCATGAAAAACTGATATATGATCTACCTCATCTGACCAAGGGAGCCATCTTCTAGTTGAGTAACTCAGTGGCACTGACTTGTAGTGTTGCAGAGACTTTACTCCAGCTCTCGAAGCAAAAACCAACTCACTAAAGAAAGATAGCTGGTGCTGTGAGTTCCAAGAACCCAAAGATGATCCCTAAAGGTAAAGTGTCAGGAAGGAACCTTCTGCTCCTCTTTACTCTTCCTAACTCTGCTGCTGAGTAGGCTTTTGATGCTGCTCTCTATTCGGACATACTTAGGTCTATTACTGAAAGATGAGGGCCTGGTTTCTATCAGTTCTAAGATTTTATATATATATATATATATATATATATATATATATATATATATATATATATATATATATATATATACATATATATATACCTATCCAATACCAATCCAAAGTTTATATATGTTATATAATATTATATATATATTATATATATATGCCAATCCAAAGTTTTCTTCATGTCATCCTCTTTAAAGCTCCCTGCTGAGATAAAGCCAAGGTCCCGAGACCCTGAGGAGGAGGGTACACGCCATAGGAATGGATGTGGAAGAAACTAAGAAATTAAGCGAGAGCAGGAGGAGATAAAGAGAGAGAGATAACAGAGAAGACAAAGGTTTCAGAGGGCATATCTCATCTAGGTCCTCCCCCACCAAGAGGGACAATGAAAAAGGAAATAATGTATTTTTTTCATCACATACCAGTCTTCATGGACATTTTTTTGTGTGAAAAATAGGATTGTTTTTCTTCTCTTAGCAGATTGTTCCTGCAAAACCTTTTAAATTGTGTAAGACACAGCAATGCAGTAAGAAATGAACAGTCCTGGAACAAGTCTAAATGTCTCTTCTCCATTCTTGTAGTTTAAATCCTATTTCTGGCTCCCTTTAGAGCTTCCTTTGCCTCTTTTATAATAAATCAAGTACTATGTTTAAAGGATATATATATATATATATATATATATATATATATATATATATGTGTGTGTGTGTGTGTGTTCTAGTCAAAACTTATAAGTTGAAGAAAAATATCCTTTGTGTATTTTTTGTATTTTTGTTTTTGTCTTTATATTCTCCTATCGTCCATCATAAAACTGTTCTAGAATTTTACTGCATCTAGCATATGGAACAATCACTTTTCTATGTGTGAGACAAGTTTCTTCTTTCTGACTAGCTATTATTATCATTTCTCCCCACCTCATCATACCACTCAGCATTTCTGTGCAATGAATTTCTACTTTAAAACCATATGATGAAATCTATATTTTATTAGTGATTTCAACCACAATGACAATTTATATTCAAAATACCTAGGCATCAATTCAGTGTACATTGACAGCTCATATGTTACAAACATATACTACACTAGCTTTTTCACATAGAGCAATGATACTTTAAGTTACTTTCTAATACAGAGAGTATTAATTCATAAAATTAATTCAGGAAAAAGGGAATGAGTATAAATTGTCTGCCCTGTATCTAAAAGGGCAGTTCGTCTTTTTTTTTTTAACCCCACTTACCAAGAAGAGAAGTGAACCAAAACAAATGTTTACCCCAACCTGTCATGAGTATGTAAATGCCTTTTGGAGTTTTTCCAAAAAGATTTTAACCAAATATTCAAACCATAACAAATATTCCCTGTGGCACCATTGAAGCAAGCTGCAGTTACACATTATAAATGGAAGCCAAATCACACACTTATGTAAAATGACTGGTGTAGCAGAAAAACAAGTTATGTATTTAATAAGCAATCTCATGCTTCTAATGCAGTGAGACCCACTTGTAATTTCTCTTGTAGGTTTTTTTTTAAATGCTGCACACACTGTTCATTTTTAAAGCTCTCTACAAGGCTTTTATAAAAATCAACTTAGCCGATATACCATCACTCCAATTTTCTCTGCCCATTCCTTTGAAAAACTGTGCTCCCATTCACAAATATCTGTCATATTGAAATGCATGAAATGTGGTTGTGAGACATTCCTAAAAGCCTGGTTCTTACTTATGAAATATGTATGCTAAACACGAGACCCTCGATATGTGTTTATATTCCCTATAGGCATGATTTCTCTCTTTGCCAACCTGTAGGATGCATTTGCTAACAAAAGCCATCCTTCTGTGTTTTGTCTACCCAAAGAAGGTTGTTAGAGTTCCTCACAGTAACATCCATGCTTCTGATGGCCTTAATGATGTAGACAAATGGGTATTTTTGCCAAGTAAACACAAGGTTACTGATAAAAGTTCAAGCACTGGGCATGGAATACAACTTCAAAACATCCTTCTTTGGTGTCCCACCAACAACTCAAAGCTCTCCATTCAAAGATAAAGTTACCCATGGTTTCCTTCAGCCAACTTCATACTAGTTTGGATTCCCTCTGCACAAAAATACTGCAAGGGCTCCCTTGACACATTGCTTGTCTTTAAATTGATAATTATCTGACACCATTTATCCTTTGTAAAAGTGTGTCCATGAAACCAACTCCTTAACAGGCATCCAAACTCATTGTTCTCTTTCAGGCAGGGAAAACATTACACTGATAATTAATTTCCCTCCTGGGATAATGTCATAAGATTTTTTTTTCTGTAATCAACTTTGATTGAAAAGGCAGTGTTCCGCCAGTGTGTGCATATTGGCTTAGGTTTTCAGTGCATTTGGGGTTTATTTTTAACCTTGGCTTTTTGTTTGAGCCAAAAACGATCATCTTCTTCCTGAGGATTTTTCTCCTCTTCTGCTGATTAGCTATAGAATGAGGAGAAGCACCTGATGGGCCACATTAGGACGGATGCTAAGCGGTTTACAAGTCTCAGTAATTAATGACTATTTTTATCACAAAGAATATAGACCGGCTTCTCCCATCTCTCTGACACTCAACGTAAGCCCCTATAAGCCTCGATGCAGCATAATTGGTGCAATAGAGCTGAAAATGAGATGGAGGTTACATTGCAGCTTCAGTAATCCTGCCTTCAGCTAAAATGGAACCGCAGAAGCCCTCGCAGCTCCAAACTGGTTGCCACTAAGGTTTAAATTCAGCCAGATGTCTGCTGTGCCTTGTGAAGCTCACACCACTGTTTATATACTTAAGCAGAGTTCAGATGTTTGAAATAATTATATTTATGAGAATAGTGTACTTTGGTAAACAATTTGTTTCTCAGCCTTTTGGTTCTAATTGGTTGTTTTCTCCAATTAGAAGCAATCATGGGCTGTGTATTTGTATCAGTTTTTATTCTGACCACCCTGTGCTTACAACGTGCACTGAAGCCTCTTGGGATGAACAAATGGGTTTTGCTTCCTCAGTGCTGTTATTAAAAAAGCTCACTCTCTTGTAAATCATGATATGCTAATAATAGGACTGGGGACTCAATTGGGAAAATGAAAAAAAAAGCATCACATTCATGATGTCAGGCTAAGTGAGACCACAGTAAGTGCTCAGAAATGTGTTTGTTGTAGATTTGCGACCGTCTCTTCTACAGCCTGGATGACATTACAATGTCTAAACCAGCCATAAGCACAAATCAGCTCCTGGTAGGTTTGTACAATGTGGCTGAAATGAATACTCATAACAAAAACAAACAAGCAAAGGGACAGGGAATACATTCGAAGAGATTCTGAGACAAGCCATGGTAATTTTCAGCAACCTGTTTAAATCACATGTAAGCATCTCACATGTGGTCTTCCTCCTGGCACACTATTCTCCATAAAAAATAAAATAAAATAAAACATTACTGGCTCCTTGTAAGGAAGGCTATGTCTGGAATCCAACAGAGCATGTCTCATAAGTATTTTGTAACAGCTACATGCACCTCTGTGTGGTTATCAAAGTAATAAAGTTGTTCTAAAAACATCTCTTGAGTATATGCCAGGTATTCAGAAATCAAAGGCTTCGGTGACAAAACCATATGGAAGGAGATTAACCAGGGCTATAATTCGAGTATCATAGAATGCAGTTATTACAAATGATGAAATTCCCCATAAACTGATGTGCTCTGAATGCATGGTCTCAGCTGGTGGCAATTTGGGAGGTGGAGCCTTGCTGGAGGAGATGTTTTTGGGAGGTCATGTTTGGGGTTCTTATAGCCAGTTCCCCCTTGCTAGAGTTTGGCTCTCTCTCCTGCTGATGTTTTCCACCTGCTGTGGCAGAGGTGATGCCCAGCCTCTGCTCATGCCATGCTTTCTCTGCCATCATGAAGCTTTCCCTCAAGAGTGTAAGCCAAAATAAAACCTTTCTTCCAACCAGCTACTTTTGGTTGGATGTTTTGTCCTGGCAATTCAAGGTTCACTACAAGAGTCACTTGCCCCAAATCACATACTCAGGGAAGAGTGGGGACAGAATTGGCCTCAGAATCTCACGTGTGTTCCAAGTATTTAAATTTAAACTCTTTTCACAGGTTTTCTAGGGGCTCTAAGGATTCTCCTAATGGGACACAGAGAACACAAGTACAAGGACAAGTAGTTAGGAGAGGACGATTAGTTACTTCCAAGACACAAAGAAGGGAAAATGGACAAGGTTACAAGAAGAAAGGAAGGTGATGACATATTCAAAAGACAGGGATGTCTGCCCATCTGCTTCTTTTTCACTCAATACTAGATGAGAAACTCCCATGAAACTGACTTAAACAATGAGGGAGCAACATCTGTCTCTTTTTGTGTTTGGATATTTCCTGACCACACCTTTTATTCAGGGACCTGAAAAACTAGTAATTCATTACACTTCTCCACTTAGTTCTGTGATGGGTACAAACAGTTTGAGTTCAAACATACCTGTGTTTCTTTTAAGAAGATTTTCATTCATATAAAAATAAGTAGATGCTATAGTTTCCTACTTCACAGTAAATAATCCAGTTCAATTTCACAATCTATAGATGTCAAAAAGAAAATGTGTATTTTTCATAAGAATGCTGATAACATGGGAACATTAGACCATATGGTTAATGTATTGGGTATTTCAAGAAATTATTTCTATCAGACTTTGTCTATGCCAGAAATATCTTCTTTTTGTATTCTCCAAGTAACATAGCATGTTTTGAAAATATTAATTTTTGTACTTGAACATCCTTGCATCTAATGTAAAATGATTTCCTTGATTACCTTGGCTATGTCTGACTCAGGGCACTTTTTCACATTTTCTGTAGGATTATCACAGCATTACATAGTTCTGTTGCTACAGTGCTATTGCATTAAAATAATAATACACTCAGGATTTGAGATTCTAAATTTTTTAAGGCAAGGAAATAAAAATCACTTCCTTAGCCACTCTGAAATTGAATATTCTCTTGAACTTATTGTTCTTGTTATGTTTATTTACTAATATACCTAACTTTATTTTGCTTACTTTCTTTTCACTCCTACATTTTTTTTATAAAGACACTCTTCAAAGGCTAGGGTGATGTCTCAATCAGTAATGTACTTACTGCACAAGCTCTAGGTCCTGAGTTCAGATCTACAGTACCCACATAAAAGGCAGGTGTGGTGGAGTCTAGCCTGCAACTCCAGTGCTATTAAAACAGAGACAAGAGAATCGTCAAGGCTTGCTGGCTACTAAGTCCAGCCAAATCAGTGAGCTCTGCATTAAGTAAAAAAACCCTGTTTTAAACAGAAAGGTGAAGAGTGACTAAGTAAAACTGCTAAAGTTAAACTCTGGTCTCCATGTGCATGTACACATATGGACCTGTGCACATGCACCTGCATACACGTATTCACCCACATGCATAAAAACATGCATACACACCAATATACTTCAATTACTCTGTGACTTCTTTACTTACCAGAGAATTAAAATCAATGGGTAGGTGTTAATGAAAACAAATGTATGCCCAAGAAGAAAAAAAATTAAAGACTTTAAAGAATTATACCAGTCTTTGATTGGCATGGATTTTTAAAAAATAAAACCAACATTTCTCTGCTATTTTGAATGCTTAGAAAAACAATCCATCAGCTATCAATGATAATATGATGAGTATCCTTGACTCAAGTGAAAGATTAGAGAAAGGACAGATTGAGAATCCATGAGCCTAAACTCATTCACATGAGATCTGCCTCAAGAAGTAGGCTGAATAATTTGGTTTATTCCCAAGAATGCGTTAAGCAGAACAAATGTGTCGGTTTTTTTCTATACAGTTCCTTGCCTTAATAAATATGCAATATAAATTTAAGCAAACTTCTAATTGTATGTTTGTAAACTACAAGTAAAAAAGTGAACATTTTGTGGAGTGTGTACTTTGCATACCCCAAGTAAGAAATATGTTTTAAGTAAACCTTATAATACTTTATTTGAAATTTTAAAAAAAGACGTGCTCTGAGAAAATTTCAAGAGGACCAATTATTTTCAATACATTTTAATCTGATAGTTCAAAATGAAACTACTGTATCATCATCATGTGACAATAACAGCCATGGACTCTGGAGTCCTGTACAGATGACATGACAGTCTCACATTAACTAATTTTGTGTAATTTTTATTGGTAAAATTAAATGAAGAGTATGTATTACATGAGCCAATGTAAGGACTAAGGGCAGTAATATTTTAATACCCCTACAATACTTCCCATGAAGTGAGTTCACAGCACACTATGGATGTGTGCCTGTCAGTAGAAATAAAAGCATTAAATAGCCACATTAGTAAGAATTTTTAAATGTTCTGAAACATTGTAAAATGCAATAGTGCCATTGTGGTGCATTAAAATTACACATTCATAAAATGATGAAAACATACATATTAGATCAGTGTATTCACCTGTGTGTCATTATACTTTCTTGACCTCTGACCCACTCATCGTGATTTCCTCTGAAATCACTTTAAAAATGAATCCATGTGTTTCCCTAGCCTCATTGTGTTGCCATTTTAAGAGGCTGTAATTCAAAGATCATGACACCTCTGTGGAGGATCTGAAGACAGTGGGAGACAGAATGGAAGGCAGAAGTAGTCACAGGAAGGGATCTATTTAGTGTTGAGAGCAGGAAGATATGTGAGGATAAATCACATGAGGATGACAAAAATGTGCAAACAAGGGCTGGAGAGATGGCTTACTGGTCGAGGTGTTTGCCTGCAAAGCAGAAGGACCTGAGTTTGATTCCCCAGTACCCATGTAAAGCCAGACACACAAGGTGGCACGTGTTTCTGGAGTTAGTTTGCAGTTGCTGGAAGTCCTGGTGTGCTCTCTCTCTCTCTCTCTCTCTCTCTCTCTCTCTCTCTCTCTCTCTCTCTCTCTCTCTCTCAAATAAATAAACAAATAAAGTATTTTTAATGTGCAAACAAAAACTAAGGACTTCTTTCCCAAACACACTCACTGGAAAATTCAGAGAACCAGGGATCCCAAAAAATAACAATAAGGGACTTATTGGATATTTTGTTTAGGGTGTAGATTATAACCTTTGGAAACATTAATTTCAAATGTATTGATTTTTGTACATTGAGATGATAGATCTTGTATGAAAGACTACTGAAAGTTACCAGGTGAATTTTTCTGCCTTGGTCAGGACTGAGTCCTCACATAGTGGCAAATATGGTGAACTAAATAAGACATCTGTCCTGTTCCTAGACTGTTTCAAGACTTACTTGATTGGTAGAAAAGGTACTTTGTCTTAATTTTGTAAAATGCTATCTGATAGCATTTTTATAAAATTTACTAAGTCAGTAAACAATATAAACCTAGTATATTTTTTCATTAATTATGTTAGTCATTATTGAAAAAGAGGGAAGGTATTCTTTTCAAACAGAACATATTTGGCACTGTCCCCAAAGATGGTTAGTTTTTTGGAGCTCAAGTACAGACCCAAATTCATGTTTCTTTTTTTTTTTTAATATATATTTATTGTCCATAATGAGTTACATTATTTAGTGGGCAAACCATGCGTTGTTATCCCGAATTCCCCAATTCCCCCCCTCCCCATCCCTGATCAGTTGTATATCCTCCTCTGTGGGATGTCTGTATTAGTCCTTGTGGCAAGGGATCCTGTATATCTTAGTACTCATCCCAGGAGACTTCAACACACCTTTATCAGCTCTAGGCATGTTTCTTTTTAATATTCTCTAAAATCAATTTTCCTCCAAGCAGAGGCCTTCAAATATTCACTATGATCCCCATGTTCGCAAGCTGCTTCAGTGGCCCATCATCTAACTTGCCTCTCGTGTTTGCCTGCTTTGTTATCTGAAGCTTGAAGATTTTTTAAATTTTTTTTATTTATTCATTTTCAAGGAGAGAGAGAGAGAGAGAGAGAGAGAGAGAGAGAGAGAGAGAGAGAGAGAGAGAGAGAGAATGCACCAGGGCCACCACCTTGTGGATCTGGCTTATGTGGGTACTGGGGAATGGAACCCCGGGCCTTAGGCACTGGAGGCAAGTGCCTTAACTGCTGAGCCATCTCTCCAGCCCAAGCTTGAAGAATTTAAAAAATAGTGTTCCTTGCTATTTTCTCAGTGAGTTTGCAGAATGTAATTAATACCTGAGGGGTGTGTGTGTGTGTGTGTGTGTGTGTGTGTGTGTGTGTG
This sequence comes from Zapus hudsonius, assembly GCA_004024765.1. Lineage (NCBI taxonomy): Eukaryota > Metazoa > Chordata > Mammalia > Rodentia > Dipodidae > Zapus > Zapus hudsonius. Next base: position 70,130 of record PVHP010002841.1, on the reverse strand, counting down.
TGTGTGTGTGTATGTGTGTTGCAGTCAGCTCTCCTTGATGCAACAAAGAACCCAACCAAAAGCAGCCTATGGAGGAAATGGGTTTATTTCGGTTACAGACTAGAGGGAAAACTCCATGATGGTTGGGAAAATAATGTCATGAGTAGAGGCTGAACACTTCCTAGACAATAGCATGTGGACAACAGCAACAAGAGAGTATGCTAAACACTGGCAAGGAGAAGCTGGCTATAACCCCCACAAGCCCACTCCCAACAACACACCCCCCAACAAGGTACCAATTCCAAAATTGCCACCAGCTGGGGATCAAGCATTCAGAACACATAATTCTATGAGAGAGACATGAATCAAACCACTGTGTGTGCATGTGTGTATGTGTGTGTGTGTCTTTCCTTCTTTGTCTGCAAGTAAATAAAATATTTTTAAATAATTCATTTAAAAATTTCCTTTTCTTGTCTAGCATTGGATTTTGTTTCACCAGAACAAGATTTAAAAGTGGTGTTTTGAATCATGACTCTATTATTTACATAGCAACTGATTTTTAATATGTTTTTTGCAGATTCTCATATGTATGTTGGATGGATGCTTCAGGGTTAGTTGGAGAAGATTCACAGTCAAAATCTATTTTATTGGAGCAGCACCAAAAGAGATCCAAAATTAGCTAGAATGAATGTTTAATTTAAATGTATAAATTCATGAGTAAGTGTACGGATCAGAAACAATACAAATATTAGAGAGAGAACAAAGGATATCAGAGCAGCAGTAAGACACTGCAGATGTTTATACCCTTTCTATCACACAATGAAGAGAGCTGTCAACACGCACGTAGAATAGGAAACATACCAGGAAACATTTCAGGACTAACTTCCCAGTTTAGATGACCATCCCATTTTCAGGGCAATGGGACCCATCTGAGGGCTAAGGTTTTCATACGTTGCTTCAAAATGTAAAGTATAGTACATGCCAAATCACATTAGATTTATTTAAATACACACACAGATGTTGGTTAATGTTTTGAAACAGGTTTAGTAGGGATTTTTGCTATAGACAACACTGAAAGGTCATGATGAAAAGTATTTAAGTATAAAATGCTAAATCACTTCAAAGTTCAACAGAGATTCTGGGCAATGCCTGACAGTGTTCTTTTCCCTGACTCTGGTCCTAGCAGTTCTCATAATAAATCACAAGGCTGCATGTCTGTGAAATCTGCTTTCTTTTACTGGTTGGCATCTTTGCTGCAAGGAAAATCCAGAGAGTAAGAAACCATTCTCTTCAGAAGCTTTTCAAATTCCCTGGAATGAGACCTACTGAATCACGACTTTTCTGTCACCTAACTGAGCAGTGGGAATGGAAACAGATGAGTTTTATAACCTAATCTATCTTCACACCAACCATCTTCTTCCACACCTGCAAAAACTGAGAGCAGGATGCAGTATGTTTTAAATTTATGAATAAAGAAATGGACATTAGAGTCATGTACCCCAAACCACTCAGCTACTATGTATTAAGGTGTGGATTGAATTCAGTCTAACAGTTTTTCTCATTTTCTGTTCATTTCTTGTTCAATTTAATACCACACCATATCCTTGAAGACTGTGTTCCTATATTTCATGGTCATAGTCATCTACACGCTGCTGGGATAAATCTCCAAACCAGGCACAGTTATGGGAGGAAAGCATTTATTGAAGCTACAGATCCAGGGGAAGTTCCATAATGGCGAAAGAGATTAGTCCCCTTTCATAGATCCAAGCAGAGATGAGAGAGAGAGAGAGAGAGAGAGAGAGAGAGAGAGAGAGAGAGATGCCATCACCAACACCACACACACAGAAAAGAGCAAAACAGGGAAGGGGAAGAGAGGAAAACTTTCTCCCACTTTATACAGCCTTGGGGTGGGGTATTGCAACCCTTTTCCCTGACTTGTTGATGCACTATCTCTGGAATTTGCCTCCTGCACTGCCCTCCCAGGAAGGAAAGTTTGTTTCTAATTTTCCATAACTTCCTTATATCCTACCCACTACTAAGAGGGCTGCTTTCCTGTAAACAACCTCAGAGACACACCCAAGATTACTAAATAGGTCAAGTTGACAACAAAACAACCATCACACTGAACTATATTTTATGCTCATGTTTCATGGGTTTTCTATACAAACTACTGTTAAGTCAGGCACCAATATCATTGTTGCATTGATACATATCAGAGACACTGAGTAGCATTTATAGCATTGATTGGTATAAAAGAAATTTGAATCCTACCCAAGATTGCAAGTCTATTAATGAGGATCCTAAATGAATACTAGTTTTCAATAGGGTTTCAAAGTCATTAAGGGAATATTAAGACATCAGTAACATGACATCTGTGTTACATATACATGTTTATGTTACATATGATACATGAAAAAATATATGTAGTATATATACATATATATGTATATATATCATTATACTGTCTGAAACAAATTTCAGTTTATTTTTGATGCACATTTGTTATTCTCTGCCCATTCCCTGGTTGTGCCTTACAAATTCAAGTTTAATAAACTATCGGTATTCAAACCTATAGGGTCAGTGGGCTTTTCCACTGCTTTTCTGAACTATCATATTCATTCTTAAAGTCCTAGAAATTATTTGCAGTGAGACAAGAAACATTCTTTCAACTGGGGTCATGAAGATTCCCAATATAAATTGAAGTAGAATCTACATAAATATTTGAATGCTCTTTGGCCTATTATTATCCTTGTGCTCCTAGTATGAGATTCATCTCTGAAAGGAATCAAAGGCTGAATTTAAATTCTCTACCAGGATAATTACTCATTGTATCTAATTTTGAGGCTAAGTTATTAAAGAAGCTGGGGTCATTTTCTTGTAGAGGACAGACGTTAACTAAAATCAAGGTAAGACCTTTCCTGTCATATCTTAAAATTAATTTCTTTACCATGGGGTCTTTGAGCTTGCTTTCTTGCTGCATTAACCAACAAGTTTCCACAGTGTCTATTGAGAATGGATGTCTCTTTGCATGCAGACTGTGGCTGTGACAAGTTATGTGGCCATGATTCTGCATTAATCCTGGTGGGTGAATGCGGACATATCAGTATTCTCTGGTGAGGTTTTTAAGAGATCCCGAATAGGTCTGGACACACAAGCTTTTAAAGAATTTCAAATCCGTGTCTACTCCTGGATGCTGGCTGCCAGCTCCAATTTCCCTTCTTCACAGAACTAATCTGCTTTTAAGGAAGGGCATTAACTTACCAAAAAGGAAATGGTGTGCTTGTAATGACAAATGAACATGCCTCTTCTCTTCTATTGATAGAAGGGCACTTGTTCCATCTAAATTGTGTATTCTTTTGTAAACAGACTCTCCAGCCCTCTAGCTAGAAGCATCAACACCCTGTGCAGATGGTGCCAGACCTTGATTCAGAAATGGATGAACTTGATTTATATTAAAGTTTTGATATTTAACCTTCTGTCTAAACCTTAAATCAAGGCCCTGGGGCAAGGACAAATGTCTTCATCTTTTTAAATTTTAAATTTTGTTTCAAACTAGAGAAGAGAAATTAAACTCCCAGAATGATTTCAGTCTGTGAACATAAAAATAGCCCTCTAGCATAATAGGCATTTATAACGAGACTTATAATCTAAGGATCTGTCTCTCAAAATGAGAATGAGAATCCAAAAGAATTATAGGGAGAATAAAAAGTTGTGTCTGTAAAAAGACATATATGAAGCCTTATGCATGTGAAATACCAAACCAACCAATGAAAATTCAAACTTATTTAAATACATCTCTATACCCACCAGTCCTCCGACATCCACACAAATATACACATAAAAAATACTACGCAAACTAAAATTATGCTATTTAGATTTTTTAAAAAAGTAATTATAGGACTTAACACATATAGCAGCCAGGGAAATTATCATAGGTTGTAGCTACTGCCACTGTAAGAATTGGTTTCAATTCAGCCTTTAATGAGATCAGCAATTCCTATTCATTTTCATGGGTACCCACTCCGGTAATGAAAAGGATTAATTTGAAGTCCCTAGAAATGCATCACCTAGCTCATGTTGGAGGGTAGGTAGTCTATGGGCCATAAATATAAATTCTTCAAGTACTAGGTTAACTATTTCATTAAAACTGATGATGTTATAGAATTTCATGTGCAGAGCTATACAAAGGTTGTGTAAAGCAGAATTTTAATATAGAATGTAATTGAAGAGGAAAAGATGTGGAAAGGTGATCGTGTGTTAGAGACGCAGTGAGGGGGAAGAGCAATGCTTCTGCAGGAGAAACAGGAGAGAGCTAGCTTCTTTTAGGTAGTTTCAGTTAGGTGCAGGAACTCAGGTAGGAAGCCAGGAGATGTCATTCCACCTTGGCAGGAATGGAACCCTTGTTTGATCCAGTTTCAACCACAATGGCACAGCACCCTCTGCTGCCTCCAAGATGAGACTAACCTAGAGGTCAGCACCTTGAATCTGCAAACTAATCACAACTTCCACCCACATACCTGTATCTGATGAAAGAATTTATCTTCAATCAACTATGAGGGCTTTTCCATGCTGTACTCATGTTTCTGCCCTGTAATCTCTGTCTGGCTTTCTTCTACTCAGTCAGGCTGGATATAGGAGAATTCTTCCTTGGCCTGGGTAGTTTTTTGCTTGTCTTCTATTTGCTTTATGGTTTTGTTGTTGTTGTTGTTGTCTGTTTTGTTTTGTTTTCTTCGAGATAGAGTCTCACACTATCTGAGGCTGACCTGGAACTCACTCTATAGTCCCAGGCTGGCCTCAAACTCATAGAGATCCTAAAACCTCTGCCTCTAGAGTGCTGGGATTAAAGGCCTGCACCACACGCTGGGCTGCTTTGTTTTGAGATAACTTCTCACTTGAATTGCATGTATGATTTTCTCTAATCTTTAAGTCTAATACAGGTGTATTTCCTTTACCTTCTAGATCTATTTCCTCAAAACTTGGAGCCTAGGGTCTGTGTAATTTCTTTAAACTCATAGTAATCATGGGTGTAACTCTCTAGCCTTCCATACATGTTTCTTGTAAATCTCTTTACATAAGCTCCTAGGTTCTGACTTCCACCTACTTTTGGCTCTGCTCTAACCTCTTCCTGGACCTCCATTTCTTTTAAATGAACCTCATGAACTACGCAGAGCCTTTTCCTATGCCCCAATTTCCCTTAAATAAACCCAACAATTTCTAATGTCCCCTAAATAAACTCAATAATTCATAATTTATCCTTTTTGAGTCTGTTTTTTATCAAATCATTGTTAAAAAATAGGATAAGGACCCAAGATTGGGGTTCACAAGTTTAGGGGACCCCTCCTGAACCCCAAAATCCTGCTTCATTTCTTTGATCAGAAAAGTGCAAAAAAAATCTCTGAGTCCCCCTATCAAAACTGGAAAATGCAAAGGTAGAAAAAGTTGCCACGGCTACTTTTTAAAGCCAATAATATCAGTTTATTCAGTTTTTCCCTAGGTGAATAAAAATAATATTACCCAAGGAGTAGGATTAGATGTTTGGTGTATGGCGTATTAGACTGTAATCTGGCCCCATAAACTGAAGCCAATGTTGTGTGAGTATGTAGAGCTCCATAACAAATGCCATTCAGATGGGCATGGCTGCCAACCATACAAAACAGGAGGGGCACTGCAAAACTGACTGTGCGTCCCCAAAGCACAAGTCCAAACAACTTTCCAAAAACTGAGCTGAGTGACAATCCCTTTAGAATGGTAGGAATGCACATACTACGAGTAAGCAAGCATTGACATCTCCATTTGATCAATTTATTGATGATAAAACAAAAAAAAAAGATAGTCAATTTGGTTTCTCACCAAAATAGGGAAATTTGGTCTCTTAATAGCTAACATTTTAATTGAGTGTGAGAGACTTATGTTTCTCTAGATTTTCTATTTCTTGTTTAAAAAGAGGTGATTAGGATTTTAAGAGGTGACCATTAAAAATGTTTGAAATATCAAAATTTCTTTATAAAATAGCGATACTTCATATAACTTTTTGAAGTAGAAATCATGCAGGAATTGAACAAGTGTGGATTTGAAAATTCTTTCCGGAAGCTCTTCTGAATTTTAACAGAGCACTCATCATCTTACCAGTGAATAATAAAATATAATGATTCTTGGCCTTGCCACAGAAATCCTTCTCTTGGACCTATCTCCTCGGTGACATCTATAATCCAATGACAAGAAAAGATCACCAATAATCATGTCCTAGACAGCAATCAGCCATAAGGTACTGGATGCATTCAGGGTTAGTGTCCTCCTCTGCCACAGACAGGTGCACAGGGGTATTCCTGAATGATTTATGAATCCTTCTGTTGTACCAAACACAGGCACTGTATTTATCTTCCTGAATATTTGTAAAACTCCTGTCATTTAGATATATAATACCTCAAAAAGACAAAAAAAGGACTAAAAAATGCAGTTTTAAATAAAGAAGTATCCTTTAAGCCAGTGTGTTGGGCAGTGGTGGTGGGGGGAGGGCTCTGCCAAGTTTGAATAGCTCTGGACATTTCAGTGGATGTTTATAAAATGAAAAGCACAGATTCATTCAGTGAGAAGAGTACAAAAATCGTTTGAACTTTATCCATAATACAGCTGCAACCCTTACAACTTACTTTCCCCTCAAAGGTTCTTCTGGTTGTTGAGTTAGTGACTATTAATCAAAGCCAACTGACAGAATATAATATATATAGGGAGAACATGCAATTTTTCTTAAATATCTAATTTGCCTTGATCCTGACTCCTAAAAGAAGACATTCATTCTACCTGCTGCAAGTTCCTGTTCCTGTAGCTAATGACAGTGAAGACTTAGAACTCGGTAGAGATGGAAGAATCTAGAAACCCATCATCTCCACTACTATCATTAGAAATATAGATCTGAAGTTGAAAGTCACCATGTATCTTTTTTTTTCTGAAAATATTTTATTTATTCATTTTCAAGCAGAGAGAGAAAGACAGAGAGACAGAGAGAGAGAGAGAGAGAGAGAGAGAGAGCGCACCAGGGCCACCACCTTGTGGGTCTGGCTTATGTGGGTCCTGGGGAATTGAACCCAGGGCCTTAGGCACTGGAGGCAAGTACCTTAACCGCTGAGCCATCTCTCCAGCCCTGAAAGTCACCATGTATCTTAATACATCTTACAAAATAAATGGTCTTAAATAAAGCTGTCTCAGATAATTATTATGTCCCTTTTCTTGCAAAAATTACAACCAATTCTATACTCATTGTTTTTTAATATTTTATTTATTCATTTTCAAGGAGAGAGAGAGAAAGAGAGAGAGAGAGAGAGAGAGAGCACGTGCACCAGGACCGCCACCTTGTGGGTGTGTCTTATGTGGATACTAGGGAACTGAACCTGGAGCCTTAGGCACTGGAGGCAAGTGCCTTAACTGCTGAACCATCTCTCCAGCCCCTACACTCCTTTTTTTTTGAGAGGATGAACAGTCCCTTTCTACCCTCTCCTTTTAGTCTTTATTCAAGGTTTAAATGGGACCAAAGAATCCAAGCATTGTAAGAGCTTGTTCATGAGAGAAAAGCTTTGTTAAATTTGCATGTGTATAGGGAACTTCCTAACATAATAAAAAGTCTAAAATGTGACCCAAACATGATGCTTTTGTGCCTTTTAAGCAAAGAACCATGAGTTTATGGAGGAATAACAGGACCCCTGGATTGCTACACTAAGGTAGTAAATTCCAAGAGATACTGGATGTGGAGGTAGGTAGAAGCTATGGAAGACAAAGATTACTTCAGATTCATTTATTAAAGTTCATTGAAATCCAATTGTCAGTTTCTAATAATCAAAGCTGTTTTCCAGCCGCTGTGTGCCAAGGAAACCCATTCACTGCCTATAGCCCACAGGAAGAGGCAGACTAAGGGCTCTTTCCAGAGCTCACACAAGTGATTTCAGCTCAAAGTAATCAGGATGTCAAGCTTCATATTTTGAGATGGCATTTCCCTAATTCCTTCACCTTATATATCTCCTTGCTCTAAGTGGCTCAGGGCAGTATGTGTGGTGATAGCAGCTGGTTGGATATTAGACCAAGTTGCCAAATACAGTACTCACACCTGTTGGGATTTTAAACTCAGGTTATTACTTTATCACTCTGATACTTAGTTTCCATCCATAAAATGGGATGAATAATTCATAGAGTAGCAGTAAAGATTGAGTGAAGCAATATATGTGAAGTGGCTAGTATACTGCAAGCACTCAATAAATATTAAATGCCAGTATATTTTTATTTCTACAGGTACAACCTACTTCAGTGAATGAATCAGAAAAAAAAAAAAACTTCAATTTTAACTAAGAAGCAGATTTTAGTCACAGTTTGAAAAATGTGGAACAAATATTAGAAGAAATCAGAGATCCAGATAATTGTTTTTCATAATAATTGAATCCCCACATGTGATTAAAGTTCAACTGCATAATGATTGATATCACGCTGGAAGAATAGGTCATAACATATGTTGCAGAGCTCTCTACAAGTCTTTTTTTTAAATATTTTATTTATTCATTTTCAAGCAGAGAGATACAGAGAGAGAGAGAGAGAGAGAGAGAGAGAGAGAGAGAGAGAGAGAGAGAGAGAGAATGCACCAGGGCTACCACCTTGTGGGTCTGGTTTATGTGGGTACTGGGGAATTGAACCCAGGGCCTTAGGTACTGGAAGCAAGTGCCTTAACTGCTGAGCCATCTCTCCAGCCCAGCCATCTTTCCAGCCCTCTACAAGTCTTAATTCTGGCTCCAAAGCATAAAAGGACGTATATTGGCCTTCACAATTACATGTTAAGTGAAATTACTCAGATGATGAAAGATAGCTTCCTCTCCTCTCTTGTATGTGCAAGTCTATATTTACTAAAACAAGCCAGACTGTATAGGAAAGATGACTAGAGGCTGGGAAGAGATGAAGGTGACAAGTATCCAACACAGTTAAGTGTATGTGTACATGCCAGTGCTCTGCAGAGTAGTGAGGGGACTTAGTGTTCACAGTAATCTATTATGTATCTTATGAATAAGTAGAAGAGCTCGATCAAAGTCTCCAAACACAAAGTAATGAAACCATGATGGAGACATTAATCATGCAGATTTAATCATTATGCACTGTATATGTGACCTGAAATATTGCAACATACCTCATTAATATCTATAATTATTATATATTAATCAAAAAACTTAAAATGTTTAAGGAGATGAAAAGGCTGGGTACTTTGATATGATCATTACACACTGTATACATCCATCACATTATCATACTCGACTCAGTAAGTCTGTACAATTAAAGTAATAATTCAAAAGAATTCAAGTAGTAGCTCCTGGTTCACATATGAACATGGAAGGGCCAGATCAAATTGAAACTCATTGACTAAACTGATTTTTTTTGCTATCCTTAATAGGATTTTTAGTTCATCATTGATTTAACAAATATACTTGAATACTTACTATATTAAATACAATGCCAATAGTAAATGGCAAAGTTAATCAAGTAAGAAACCATATAGCAGATAAACATATCTACCTACAAATACATACTATAAATACATCCAATAAAAAAATCCAAATATTGAACAAGGTCACCTTTTATAAATACTGGAGTTCAGTGGATGTTACTAGGTAGATACAAAAAAGAAGGCTTATAGTGAAGGAAAAGGAATAGTGTGGTTAAAGCTCCAGAGAATGGAAACATAAAATCTGGTTGTTCATTCCCTGTTTTCTTTGTCTTCAAAGCCTCATTATTTTATTAAGTTACAAATTGAGTATCCCTTCTCCCCCCCAGACCCTTAGATGTTCTCCCCACATGCTTCTGACCTATGCTTTAATAGGACCAGGATTGCAAAGAAGACCAGAATTTTAGAGAGATTTTGAGAGTCCTGGCAACTGTGGAAAAAAAAAAAAAAGATGAGGTAGTTCGAATAAAGGAATTCCAAAGCAGAACTTTATACTGGAGAAAGAAATAAAATGAAAAAAAAAAATAGAAAATGGAGGAAAAATTAGAGGAGAACTAAAACATTATCAGAGGGTTTCAGAGACGAAACGGAACTAAAGGAAAGATCAGGAAAAGTTGTTAAATTCATGGTTACCTTTATGATGAGAAAAAAGTAGTATTGAGCTATTTCAAATAGAATGAGATGCATAATAATCTTAGTCATGTATTTGATGATTGATACTTCCTTCATTATTCCCATTTCTAAACATTTTAAAATTTACCCAAAGCATCACTATTAAACCACCTAGGGAAGCCATTCTTGAGGTAGAATAAGAAGCCCTCATTTGTGGTAGCTTGAATGTATGTCCTTCATCAAATCAGGTGTTTGATTAAAGCTTTTAACTGGGACCTCCAACTGCCTGGCTGGAGTGGGTGTCCTAGGGTCCAGCGCCAAGGTGTGTTTGGGTGTGGATCTGATTTCCAGCCCAAAGGTGTTCAGAGCAGTCTGACTTCTAGCGGGGATGCCTGCTACTTGCTGCTCTGAGTGCTGGTTACTTTTGGTGTTTGCTGACTCGTGATGGTTTCTCTCTGCTTGGATGTGTAGAACTTCCCCTGGATCTGTGAGCTCGAAATTAAAACCCTTCCTCCTCTAAACTGTGCCTGGAATGGATGTTCATCCCAGCAACACAAAGCTGACTACACCACCATTTTAGAATTAATGGTTTCTATATGGGTGTGGTAAACTTCATACATCATAAAAAGCATCAACCTTGAAGATTTTAACTTTGGAAAATGGATGTGTCAGGAGCAAATATGTAGAAGTGCACACACACACACACACACACAGTACAATGGAAAGTGAATATTCAAATTACAATATATCCCCACGACAATCTAAATTCCTTCACATATACTCTTGGGCAACTAATAATACCTCCCAACCTAAATGAAAATAATACATGGCTTACTTAAACTCAGTTTTTGCTTAAAGGACTGCTTTCTTTGAAAGAATGGCTTTTTTCCCCCTGAGGGGAAAAAGAGATTGGAACTTTACAGCCTAAGGGCACTGTTCCGTCTAACTTTCTAAATGCACAACACTTCTCCCTAATGGATGGATTTGAAAGTTCATAAAGTACACCCATGAGGAGGGTCCCCAGTGAGTTGGGGACAGGGAGGAATGTAATAGGGTTGCCATCACAATGTTTGCTCAAAAAATTTATGTAATTATGGATAATAAAGACAAAAAGGTCCATAAAGAAGAACCATGAGTGTGGTAGTATGGGCCCCAAAACAGAATGAGATATGATACTCAGAAAATTAAATTTTCTATTGAAAATATTGAGTTATTTAATTCTTAGTGATTCCAAATACTGGAGAATAGTTTTATTGGAATACACATTATTATTATTATTATTATTATTATTATTATTATTATTTGGTTTTTCAAGGTAGGGTCTCACTCTAGCCCAGGCTGACCTGGAATTCACTCTGTAGTCTCAGGCTGATACACATCCTTGAATTTAACACTAAAATGTGGCAAAATATGAGATCTGAACAAAACCATTTTTCTCCTATTATACACTCATACAACAAAGGATTTATTTATATTGTTTTTTATATTTGTTTATATTTTATATGTGTTTATATTCTTCAGGGTTTATTAGACAACCTGGACTTAAGCTGCCTATGATTCTCAAACCAGTCCTTGCTTCACTCACTGTGTAATGGTTTATTCCGTGAGCAGTCCTTACAGGCTTACTGCAATCCACTGTCCCTCCCCATTATTCGATAACCATACCATAACTAAATAGCAACAGTTAATCCAAACCCCAATTCCGTGGGAGGCTTTTGTCCAGTAAGTCTTTCTGAAAAAGCAAGAAGCCTAAACTATTCTGTTGTTTGCACTAGAAAAGATATACAATTCATGTTATATTGCTTTCTCTTTTATCTCTTTGTAGTCTTAAGTATGAGTTCTATCTTCTTCAGCTATGAATTCTACTCTAGTTCTTAAATTCCACCATTTATCAAGTTGTGCTGATTATTTTTTTCACTCTTCTTTATCATTTACAAAGCCACTGTCCATGGTGAAGCCTTCTTATGCAATGCTTGAGTGAGGACAGAAGCATGAGGACAATTCACATCAACCCCTGCTTCCTTCTGCATCCACCCCACACAGCACTGAGTCGTTGGTATCTTTTAATTCTCCTGATTAAATGTAGACAAGTCCATCATTTGTTAAAATGCTTTGTTTTGAATCCGATATTATCATCCCTTCTTGTTTTGTTTCTCTGTAGCTAAGGATTTGAATATCTGATTCTGAAAATCAGCACCAATCACAGAGATTACACAGGTTTGCAAACTGGCCTATGGACCAAATCTGGCTTAACAATCATTTTCTATACTCTATCAACTGAAGATAAAGTAAAAGAAACAATATGCTTAATATGTGAAAATAATATAAATTTTCACTCCATAAAGATGATTTCACTGGAGCACAGATACACTTGCATCTTTATGGATTGTCTATGGCTTAATTTATATCACAATGGCAGAAGTTAGTAACTAAAACTAAAAAGAAATGTGCATCTCTTTCTCAGGTTAGCAATGAACATTGTCATCTGGCATTATTACAGCTGTGATCACCTACACAAGACATCCCAAGGTATGGCCTGATAACATTCTCTTGGGGAGGGTAGAAGAGGATCACAAGTCTTGTTAAAGTCTCATGGGGCTAGCAAGCCTTCATCCCCTCTCTCCATCGGGTAATAAGTGATGAGGAATCACCTGGCGTAGACTCTGGTAGCATAGCTGCAGGAACTTGCCCATGGGTCTCCTCAGTGTTACAGCTTTTCCTAGGCTGTTCATGTTGTGGATAGACTCTTCAGTGGTATAGCTGGTAAGCTTCCCAGGGACATCTAGGTGGTGTAACTGCTTTTAAGTAGCCTGCCATTATGCTCCCATAAATAACTTCAACAAGATTATTGGTTGGCCAAAGTGACATGGATGGAATCTTTTCTCAGATCAGTGATGTTCTATATGGGGTAAATAGGTTTATGTCTCTGTAGGAATAAGTCATATGATATCTAAAATGCCTAAAATTTTAACTAGAGAGATGGTTCAGTGAATAAAGCACATAACAGGTAGGGGTGGTGGCCTTCCTGTAATCTCAGTGATCAGGCTGAATCAGAAAGCCCTCGACTCAAAATGAAAGACCTTGCCTCAGTAAATAAAGTGAAATGCAATTAGAGGAAACACCCAACCTCTGGCCTACACACACACACACACACACACACACACACACACACACACACACACACACACCACGGGCCCAAACATATGTCATATGTGAACATGCATGCAAACATGCCCACCACACACACATACACAAGCAGAAATTTAAAAAAAAAAAAGGTCAATCAGATAGATATAGGCAGATAACTTTACATTTTTCCTGCTTATTCAGAATAATTGATGCTAGGCACGCAAGTTCTACACCATGAGTTATTAAAAACATGAAGTTCATTTTTAAACAGAAAACTCCTTCTCTCCAAACCTAGGCATGCATTGGATTTAGTGGGAAATCACAGCGGGATAGCAAGGGAAAGGATCATAAAATGGAAACTGTGAAAATTTAGTGCAAGAAGAAAACAGACGCAGTAACTTTTGCAGACGTGAATGAAGGAGCCTGATGTTAAGGAGACACAGCCCCACATCTCCTCAACTTATGCCTGTTGGATTTTCTCCTTATTAACAGGAAACAAAAACACTAATTATTGGCTCTTTACTTTTGTGATCAGCTCTCACAATAATGCTAATGAAGTCGTTAACATTATCCTAAGCAAGAAATGAGACTGTCTGCCAGGAAGTTAACTAAGGGACAGCCTAGCAGTCTTAAGAGATATGATGCTCGAGGCATGGTGAGAACACACACCACCTTGAAGAACCTTCCAGGTTATGCTCTGGAGTCATGAATCTCTAAGTTAGATCTTTTTGGAAACCATGTGTTTCTAAAACTGCCATGGAACATGGTCAAGTCCAAATGCAGCTCATTTCTTATATTCAAAAACCTCAAGGCCTTCTTCTCAAATGCAGGTGTTGATTTTCACATAAGCATCTCTTGTCAGATAGTAAGGAAGAGCTTGCTGACCTTCCAAGCCTGAGTACTAGTGATAGAATATTCTAGGCATGAAGACTTTCTGACCTCGTGTTCAATTCCAATCAGTCTTTCCTCCCAAATAGCCTATGGGGTATGCGCAATGATCATTCATATTTATAGGCTAGATAATTATAGCTAGAAATATTTTCTCAGCAATGTCCCCCAAAGTTAGAGAGCAAAGCGGGTAGGAGAACACAGGATAGAAACTCACCATGGCCCAACTCCAGAGTCATACTACGATACCAGGCTGACCTGAGTAGATGAGACTTTCCTTAGCAGATTTCCTTTTCGAATCTCAATGAATGACTTTTTCTTGCTAAGGCACAATGTAAATATAAGAGGTTAAATAGATAAATTCTATTTTTGAAAGAAAAGCATCATGGTATCTATTTAACAAACACAAGTGTGCACATGTGCGTGTGCACAGAGCAACAGTGGTAAAATAGAATTCTGTAGTCAGAAGTGCATTACAATGTCAAGAGAACTGACCCCGTGATCAGCTTCATGTCTGGCCATGGAGGAGTGGCTTTAGGTTCGAGAAGAGAGCCTCCCGCAGGCTCCCCTCACATCCCAGCTCTCATCCTGAGAACTTGGTCCAGTTAACATAAAATGGTTGCTATCCTTAGTGGGCTGTGAAGAGTACATAATGAGCAAACAGCCTCAGGTAGCCACGGGTCACATAGTCCCCAAACATTGATGAGCACAGAGATTGAGGTATCTCGTCAACTTCATTATTGTCTTTAAGTGGGTTTGGAGATCCTGGCTCTCTGGAACAAAGCTAACAAACCTCAGTGCTGCTGACATCACCTTTGTCAATAAACTGCTTTGGATGCTTCATCGACACAAGACACTGTGTTTCATGGGGAGTGCGCTGTTTTGAAACGTAAACACTAAAACTATATTGTAATATTCAGAGGCTTATTTTTTTCCTGGAGGTCAATGTAAGGACAGCAAGTAATTACACCACATGAGGCTCTTAATCACAGAGGTACATATGATCTCTACTCAAGAAAGGCATTTTATGATCGCAATTTCTCATCTCTAATAAACACTCTACCCTGGATCAGAATTGGGAAGCATGAAATCACATGTAAATACGTGCTTTTAATGAGGTGATCCCCTCCCATAAACGTTACCTAACACGAGGTTCCTTTAAAAGGAAAGAAGTAAAATTATTTTTACAATGAAAGACCCAGAAATAATAGTAGTGATAAAACATCCTTTCAGTATTTACCAGTGAGGTTAAAATTGAGTGTTTTTGCCTGGATCCCTCAGAATGCTCCACACCTCGTCCTGACAAATTGAAACATGAATAATGGCAGTTTCCATATCATGTCTGTCTTGCTGCCAAATCCATCACCCTGTGACTTAGTGCGTGTTTGAAGTTCCTAACCTTCAATTCTCTTGATTGGAAAGTTTTCATTAGGCATAGATTCTATTGTGGTCACATAACCTACATTTTAAAGCTCATTATTCTCTGTTTAATCGCTGACAACGGTAAAGCATTCATGAAAACACAGTCACAGTCTTGATGAATACTTCTCTGTATAATTGGCTGTAGCAAAGATCTGTGCATTACAATTCATTATTAAATCATTAAAGTCATACATTGATGTGGTTCCCATTTACATATATAAAGATATATGTTGTGGTACTGGGCCTGAACACCTGTTTTATGTTGCAGTTCTTATCAGGAATTTTGCTTCTGTAGTCCCATAATTGTTAAACATGGATGGCTTCGGTACTTACCAGGAATGTAAATTACCCTGACAGGCAATCCTGAAAGTCAAGAAATGTGAATCCTTAAAGGCAGCCTGGAACATTTGCCAATCTGCAATGTATTGTTTTCTGTTCTCTGCTACAGTGTGAAGAAATCTGTAAATCAGCTTACCTAAAAGATTTTCTACAAAGTAGTAACCAAAATGAATGTGACAGGCTAGCATAGAGGACTTTTGTGTTAAAATTTAAGATTGTGCTCAAAACTTAAAATGTCTTATGTAGATTCAAGGTTTAGCAATTTGTGGAAATGTCCCCCATTTACCATAGTCACTGCTTTAATATGTTAAATATACATGACTTTACAGAAAATGAACCTGAAAGTTCTTTCCAAAATTTACCTCAAATAGACCTCTAGATGGCGAACTTTAGTAAATTTTGTGGCTGGCCTCAATTCAGGTTTTTTGGGGGGGGGTTGTTTGTTTTTTTCTTCCTTTTACCAGTGCTGCATAATCCACCTATTGAAATGATTTTTGTTTTAATAAGCTACTCAGATACATTTGTGTTCTTACACAACAATGTATAAAATATTGTAATTTTTATTTCAAAAATTTAATCTTTTCCTTGGTGGTTGCCTAATCACAAGATGGTGTACCAGTGATCGGTAGTCAGTACTCTTTGCTATGCTAAATGTTCAGAAAAGTTTTAGCTGGGAAGTGATTCGATCTGGCTTCTGAAAATAAACGATTTCTTTACCATCATAAAGATTAGTTACAGCTTTTGTTAAGGGAATTTAGTGATCTCCAAGAAAAATCACAAAAATCCTTTGAGAAATACACAATAGTAGGGGTGTGTGTGTGTGTGTGTGTGTGTGTGTGTGTGTGTGTGTGTGTGTGTGTGTGTGTCTTTCTGTCTGTCTGTCTGTCTGTTATCAGCACTCTCTCCACTGAAAGCATGCCCTTCTCAACAGTTCTCTGAGCACATGTGCTCTCATGATGTGTCATACATATCTGCTCAATTCTATAACCACTACTAGTCCTTCAGTCAAATAAAAAAAGATTCATCCTCAATGATAAGAGTTCTCATAAAAAACAATCAAGTTAGAAAAATATTTATAATTAAAATATAAACAAGTGGTTTTGAAATAGATAAGTTCACTTTGGGTACATATTAATTTGTTGAAATATTCAATCCAGTTATAGATGGGTTATATGCTAAAATTTTAATGAGGATTTGAACACTATCCAAAGCTTTGAGAAAAATACACTACTTATTGTATTAGATACGGCAGAATACTGTTTTAAAAGAGGGTTCCTGTCTCCACTCGCTGAGTATCATTTATTGTGAGGTATAATCATGGATAGTGGTCACATCTGTGCACCTGACACAATGTGTATAAGCCTTCAATAAAAGCTGAAACCAAATTTTCAAATTCCAACTTCTGGTTATTAGGAAGATTCCCCAACCCAAGATAAACCAAGACTCACTTTCCAAAAACTTTCAAACTGGTAAAAAAGATCAAGTGTCTCCTTACAGTCTGTTAGCTGATGTCAGTCATGATTTTATCCTGTGAGGATTAGAGAAGTGCAGGACTCAGCAGGGAGGGAGGGTCTGGGAGATGTCAGAATGTCAAGAGAAATGAGTTCCTATTCCTGATTTCATGTTGCTTGTGTTTCGAGTTGCTTTCAGCCCTGGGGGTCCACCCTGGTGCTGTACTCCTGTCACTGAACAACATCCCAAGTCTTTCAGTTATTTTTGAGGCTGAACAGTCTCTCCTTTCCAGTCTGTGAGTCATTCTAGAAGCTGTTCACTAAGTTACCAATTTACTGAGGCTTATGTAAACTAAATTTTCAAAACTGAGTCCAACAGAACCCTAATACTCCTGGTTTCTTTCCATCATATTTTGGAGAATATTCACTTTAGAGCAAAGTTAAGTTGCCAGTTTTGAAGGAATATTTATGCAAATATTAACTAACAACAATATAGTACTGCTAAAAAAAAAAGGCTCACCAGTTTAAGGCACTTGCTTGCAAAGCTTCCTGACCAGATTCAATTTCCCAGTATTCATGTCATGCTTAATGCACAAAGTGGCACATGCATCTGGACTTTGCAGAGGCTGGAGGACCTGGTGCACCTATTCTCTTGCTCTTTCTCTCCTTCTCTCTCTCATCTCTCAAAAAAATTTAATAAACAAAATAGAAATACTTATATTTCTGTGAATTCCAAGTATATTAATTTTTGTTTTTGAGAATAACTAAAATAATATTTTAACCTAATTGACTACAATAAAAGGACCATGCATATATGAATGTACACATATACACACAGGTGTATAACTCAAGTCAACATGGAAAGACTTTCTTTCATTTTAAATTATGAATGTAAATAAATTATTTGGGGGAGTATATGCATATATCCCCACAGAACCCTCTAACTTGAAGATTTTTTCAGTAGCTCTTAAAGGATGTTTCCATTAAGTAGTGACCATTAAAATGCAAAGTGGTGGAAAGGTGAAACCCTTTCTTGATCTTAGCTCTCCTATTCACAAACTAAATGGCCTTTCAGAAATGCCTTATAATTTAGTCACGTTATTTTCAACAATAACAACAACAACAACAACATAAAACCCTTGGGATCTTTCTCTATAAATGTTGTTAATTTTGCTGTGGAATTTCTGTTAATTTTGTAGGTTAAAAAAAAAGATTATGGTTTCCATTTGTTTCTCCTAAATTTCTACAACCCAGAGAAGCAGCGTATTAATACAGTCCTTGAGAGTGGGCAATGGGTGAGCCCCAGGGAGATCCCCTCGGGCACATAGGTCCAGTCATGTTTAAAACCAGCTCTGCCCTTTCACTTTACATTTCTGTCACCTATTTCTCTCCCAAACATGCTCATATATATTTTCATTAAGAACCAAAGCAGAGGAACTAGACAGATAGTTCAGGGTACGGCTTCCCTTGCAAGCAAGAGAACCCGAGTCCAATCCTTTAATCCCAGTGCCGGGGAAAGTGGAGACAAATGCATCCTCAGGACCCACTGTCCAGCCAGTCAACCAGAGGCCAGTGAGACAGCCTCTCTCCAAAACCAATGGACAGTATTCCTGAGGAGCAACACAGTGGCTGTCCTTGGGTCTCCACACACTCAGACACATGTTTGCACACATATGAGATCCTATGCAAAGACAAACACACGTAAACATGTATGTGTATACCACACAGAGAAAAAAAGGAACAAAACTTTCTTGAAAAATATATGGTCAAACCTTTTGACTAATATTTTCCAGTGAATCTTATATTCTTCATGGCACCAAAGAGCAGAATCACACCTTGAAAATCAACCACTTGTATTGTCCTATCATTACAGGAAAGTTTACTATGTTATTGTATAGATGGAATGACCTATCGATGTAACATTCATTTCCCCCAGCTTGTGGATCTAGATGGTCAAGTTCAGAAATATGCTATTTACATATAGTGATCGACAGCACAGGTTTCATAGACTTTTAGAACCTTAAAGAAAGTGGGTCAAAATGTAAAACATGAAATACCAAAGAGATTTATCTGAATCCTGCCTAACAGATCCTCCAGTGAAAAATGCAGACAGATTTTCTATTAGAGCTGAGAAGTCCAGAATAAGTAATGGGACTTTACTTAAGTATACATTAATAACATTAAAAGGAATATTTCCACTGTTTTTCTTTGGCTTTCCTTGCTCTTTCATGTTCCAATTTCTGGGTGAAATATTTTCATAGTTGAAAACTAGCAGAAAAGTGTAACCAGAACATTATGTAAGGCTACTTGGGCTAAAAATAATCCAAATTAGGAAAATAAAATCTCTGGGGAAAATATTTAAACACACATACACACACATATCAGAAAACTAGAGTGACATTCTTAATCTGTCATTTGCAAGAAAGAGTGTCTTGGAAAAATTACCTGATATCTATAATTTCAGCTTCCTCTCCCTTAAGATTGGATTGACCTGATGGTGTGACTGTTGTCCCTACACCCTTTCCCAGAAACTATCTACCATGAATGTGGGATCAACAGCTAACTACACATCTGTCAGGTAGAGACAAGATCCTGACCTGTCCATCAGACACTTCTCTAGGATTTGTGCAACAAAGAGAAGCCAAAGTTAGGAGATGACAAGCTGGTTGCTCCTGACATGACAGTCATGGACAAACAAGGAAAACAGACCTGTGATAAGGAAGAAACTGATACAATTTAAAATAAAGTCACGTTTTTCTGACACCATCATTCTCATTCAGTTGTGTTCTGCACTACTGGGTTCTCATATGTTCATCCTTCCCCAGAGTCACTAGCCAACACATACTTTTGTACCTCATGTTTGCAACTCCGATCTACTGATAGCATCTGAGAACCTTCCTGATATGCTTCTCTCATTTCATATTGTGTGAAATAAGCTACTAAACGTAGCACAACTTTGAAAACTTTAAATCACTATCCCAAAATAAGACAGAATCACCAGGATTGCAAAAAGAGCCCAGTACTTCCATGATTGTTACCTACAGCTAATTCCAAATAGTTGAGGAATTGCAAAATAAAAGAAGGATATTTCTTAACTAGGTTTAAATGTCAGTATTAGAACAAATGATTTGGTAAAACTTAAAGGGAGGATGATTTTGACTCAGGGTAAGAGAAGAGGTTGAATGCTGAATGTGACCTGTGCGACAACAGTTTTGCTTTCATACCTATTCTTTCTCTTTTTTAAGAGGGACTTTGTTAGCTTTATTAGATTAAGAGAAGGAAATAGCAGAAAGTGGAGAGACCTCCTGCCATGTGGTGGGCAGTGGGGGGTAGAGAGCTCATGTGGGAGTAGGGTAAGGGGATTTCTCCTGAGGGGAGACTCACCAGAACCTGGGGACCACCTGGAGAAGAGAGCTCGCCCCTGGTAATGGCTTTATAACATTGCTGTGTAGTGGGCTTAACTCTATGGCTCAGGTGAGCCAGAGAGGTTCCTGACTGGGCTGGCTCAGGAAAAGGCCAACCAAGATACCAAGTTCTGGGATCTGAAGCTTGACCAGCAACAATGCCTGGAGTAGTTTGAATTCTAGTGGAGACCCCCCCCCCCAGGTTGGGTCTCAGGCTGTTCATGGAAAAAACATTTAGGTAAGAGGTAAGAAGCCAGGTTTCAAGGGCAAGCCCAGTCACCCTAACTGCCTCAATTCCCCCCCTGAAGAAGTAACCCTAACTGCCATTAGGAGATCAGAGCAGAGGTCAGTCTAGGTTCTTCTAGTGGAGTGGGGTCATAGGATGTGTTAGTTGGTAAACTTCTTCAGTGGGAGTATCTCAGGGACCCTGAAAGTGTATTGGTGTAGTGTAGGAAGACAGTCCTGGAAGAAGATGTTGGAGAGAAAGAATGGAAACAAGGAGCTAGGGGGAAATGGGCACACAGCAAAGTGGACATCTTTAGACTTTCTATTCTTGTAGACTTCTAAGCCTTGGAGACCATTCAAAGGATCCCAGGTAGATGGATTTAGATTGTCTCAGGACCTGATGAGTTCACTGAGTTTCACTCCAGAACTGTTCACTGAATGGCACAGTAGTATCTGACATGGCCGGAATCTGTTCCTGCATGTCTTCTAAAGCAGATGAGATATTAGTAGAGTTATCAAAATATATGTATATCTCCTTGATAATGGCAAATATACTATGCTGGGCTAAGCCATGTGATTTTGTCATCTCTTTTCTTCTTTAAATAAAAACTACATTATAAAACTCTCCATCACCCTTTTAATTTACATAGAAGAGAGGGTTCCATTATAATCTACTTGTGTACAGAGCATGTGAGAGGCCCTGATTTCAATTCTAACACCACACACATATAGAAAAAGAGAAAGAGAGAGAGAGAGAAATATACAAACACAGACACAAATATAAACACACAGATACCTATACATGCACACATATTGTGATGGGTACTATTGATTTTCAATTTGTCAAACTCTAGAATCACCTAGGAGACAAACCAACAAACCTCTTGGGATGTGTGTTAGGGAATTTCTAGATTGTGCTAATTAAAATGGGAAGTCCTATCTTAATTATGGGCCATACCAGTCCATGGGCTAGAGTTCTGAACTGAATAAAAAGAAGAAAGAAAACTCAACACCATCATTCATCTCTCTCTGCTTCCTAACTGTGGACACACTGTGACCAGCCGCCTCCTGTTCTTGTGTCCATGCATCCTCCACAATGATGGGCTGCACTCCCAAACTGCAGACCAAAATACATCCTATCTTCCTTAAATTGTTCTTTTCTGGCATTTTGTCACAACACCAATAAATGTAACTAGTACACACACACATATATATATAGACATATACACAAATACACACACATATATATATATATATAACTTGCAGTTATTTTAATTTCCTACATATCTATAGTATATACATATAATTTCTAAACTTGTATCTTCCAAAAAAAAAGCCAAACAATTATTTCTGATATTTTTCATGCAACTACTCTCCTTTCTCGTGGTAAAAATAGACAATTACAGTCTGAGGTAATCAACCATCCCCACTCATTGTCCATCTTTTTCAAATTTAGCTGATAGCTTCCTTGCAAAAAATTGTTGAGAGATAGAAGACATACCTCTGGAAGGTGACATTATTTACAGAATTCCCTGACCACAGAGATTGCTTAAAGGAGAAATGTATCCCAGCCTGATACAATTGGCATGAAAATCAGAAAGTTAGTCTGGACCAACTCAAGGTCCAACAGGAGTGTTGCTGAGAAATCTTTTACCTGTTAAATGCATTTGGTTATGGCATGTGCTGTCAGATACCTTTATGTGATCAAGGGAGAAACGATGAGAGCTAGGGACTAATTTTCCAGAAACCCAGTGAGAAAGTTTGCTCAGCTAAATCCTTGCTGACCACGTTAAGTCACTGGGTTACACTCAGGATTAATCGTTTCACATGAATGAACATTCATGTACTTTTAGTGGTTAAGGAAGTTTGAATTGAGTTGCCTTTAGCCTGTTAAAAGCACCATCAATGGCACAAATAAGTTGTAATTGGCAAGACTGTCATCTCTCTTATTTGTACAAATGACGTCTACTGCTCATTTAGACTCCATACGTCTGCAAACCCTGACACCCTACTTAGTGACAACATACACAAAATCCACCGAAGCAAGGGATGAGACAGGGAATTTTTTTTAAATAAACACATTTTTTAATCTTAGAAAAAAAACTTTTCCCATATGTTCATCAGCTAAAAATTGCTCATGGGACTGAGGAAAAATAAAAAGTCCGGACCTGTAAGTAAAATTATGGGAAATATAAAATTTGTGTTCAGAACGGTGTTTCCTCCTCTCTCACAGAATCCATCATCTTGAATCTAAATACCACTAATCTTTGCCCGTTGCTAGTTAACACGTTTCAAGATTACTTGGTTAGCAATAATTTCCCCTTTCTCTGGGAAGCTTTTTGAGTAGGGAAAAACGTATTATTAATTTCTGAGTTATTGTCAGATACCTTTACAAGTCAACAAGAGATGAACCCTCATAACATACGTCTGTGAAGACAACATGAATAAAGTAGAAACTACTGAAAAAAATAACAGTGTCAAAACTTACCAACTCAAGTGTAGAAGCCAAAACTCTTCTCTTCCATCACATACTTTGACTTCTATCTCCTGCCCTCAGTCTATTTCATAAGAAAAATTTACTATGTTTGTACTTAATCTCTCTTGCTATATTGTTACCCTTCCTGGAGTTGGATAAAGGAGGTTGTATATAAGCTGAAGCTAATTTTGAACATCATACTGAATATAAAACTTATCAAAATACATTCTACTAGGTTTGATTAGTAATGAGTAATTAGTTAGTAATTGAATATTATGAGTTAATGGGAATCCCCTACAAACTGGAGCTTTAGCTTAACACACTCTTCTCCCTATGCTTCTGCCTGAAATGATATTGATATTTGGATAGACTTGGATAAACAATGCTTATAATATACAGGAGGATAAAAAAGCAATGGAAACTCACAGCAACAAGGATGAGACGACAGGAAAACAGTCAACTTACCCCATGCTCACTGAATAATGCAGAAGAGGAGAGAGAAAAGAAGGAATGGTTTTCAATAAGAATCTTCTAGAACCACAATTCGCATATAGTTTCTAGAAAACAAATCCAATAAGGCCAGAAGAGAAGATAATGAGCTGAGACATTTCTTCTCCTGTGAGCCTGTGCAACCTCATCAGGATCAAACATAACCTGGCCGGCTAGGAGTCAATTGGTAAAATAAATTATCAAAAATATAATTAAGCAAGCAGAGAGGCCTGGGCAAGCATGCCTCTTGAACTTGCTCATATCAAAGCTATGAAAATGGAGCTTTTGGGGGTCATTCTATCAAAATTACTAACAAAGCCTACATCTGGCTTCTGAGAGAAGATCACTCCTCGGAATCAATTAGGGCAATTACAAACCAGTGGTGCACAAAGACCCATCTGTGGTTCACTGAGTAGAACAGTAGAGAAACCTTTCTGAGTAATAAGTATGTGGAAAATCAAAACCTCTGGTGTTCTGTCCTCAGCCTTGCCCCTTAAAATGAGGCTCCTTTGTGAATCTGGAAAGGAAAATGTGCAGACAGGACTGTATGGCTCAGGATGGTATCTTGGGTACAGGTGTATTCCTATTACCATTTAATATTTTCAGTACCTCAGAAGGCTGTGCCAAAAAGAACACATGTGAAAACAAAATCATCAGTCAAAAGCAGCCAACTTGGAAGTTGTCTGGAACTATGAGCTTAAATATAAATTTTGACCCCAAACTCAAGCTCTTATGATGATGATATATTCTGAAAATTCAGTCAAAATCCTACCCAATAGTATTTGTTGCACCAGTTCCTTCTGTATCCTGGATTCTTTATGCACCACAGGCCATCAAGTGGCTGGTCTGGAAAGACAGCAGAGAAAACAAGGCCCCCTGGAATCCAGCATTTTCTAAACATACCATGTCAGTTACCCACCAATGTGTCTGGTTTTGCTGACAACAGCTTTGTCCAGAAAGAGTATTGGGAAGCCATCTCTCCTGGCCCTGGGCACAGCAGACCAGGAACTAATATTGTAGAGATTTGGGGTGAGCCATCAATGTCTACAGATTTTTAAGGAACCACAAAATTTCTAAGTAAAGCTCATTGGGAGGTGGTTCTTTATGTTTATACAAAGAGGATTCTCTAATTGTCATCTAAAGCACCAGGCAAAGAAGCAAGAACCATTTTAAAGAATCCAAACAGCTCATAGTCCCTGGGCACACTTCTAACAAGTTGGCATTAGCACACACCTTCCTCTGAATGGAAGAGAACAAAGAGAAAGAACAAACGAGATATAAAACAGAAAACAAAAATGCCCTAGGGTTGTTCTGAACTCCAGCGGCTCAGCCTAGGTGAATAGCGCTTCATCAGCACAGTGGGAAGTTCCCAGGCTCACAGGTCCCATGCCCTGGAAAATGCCTCTGATGTGGATCTCTAATCAAACCAAACAAAGAATTTTAAAGAGAGGATGAATAAAACGTGGCATGTTTTCGTGGGAAGAATATCCCATTGCCTCACCTGCTCTGGAATCCATATTCTGGCACCATATAACTGTCTGGAGTGTTCTTTCCCCGGCAAAACAAAACTGGAATTATTTATGTTTTCATTGTGTCGCATTACATGAAGCTACGATGCATAATAATTGACAAAAAGAAGCCCCAGGTGACACGGATGGTGGCACCAATTGTTTAAGGGGAAAAAAAAGTCTTGATCACAAGCTTTGCATTAAAACTACTCAGACAAATGAAATCATCTTAGGAAGGAAATAGAACTGTGATTGAATAATAATTCTGAGTTAGTGTCAACTTCCTCCTCATCTGCTTCAGCTCTGGCATGAAAGATGGCTTCCGAGTAAAATAAAGACAGTGTTTCTTGTTTCACATGAATAAGGATTTGGCTAAGCACTGTAAGATATTTTGAGAAACGAGGAGAATTCCCTGAAGGTTTGCACAGGCTCAGACATCAGAAAAGAGAGGTTCATGTGTGTGCTGCTTCGAAACGCAGCACCATGCCCTTCATACACCCCTGTCCTTCTGTGGGCAGCCTCTCACCTGTGTGAGAATAGAGGCCACTGAGTTAATAGTGAATCAGACAAGAGAAGGCGGTAACTTGGCTTAAATATATATTTTCCAAGGCCTACATGGAGGTGTCAGGGTATATAAAATAATAGATACATAGAGCATTTAAACAACCTTTTCTGAAATGTTTATGCCTGTGATCTCGTGTTGAGAGTGTCATTTGTATAACCTTAATATTGAAGATGTCTCTGCAGCTCTTTGGTTCCTTGCCCTTTTATTGAACAATGACACAGATGACTGTAAGGGCATCAAATGCAGCTGCCAGATTTAATATATAATCCAGAGTCCATAGAAACTCGGAGTTCATGTGGCTATCATTCTGCATTCATAGCCGTAGGCTTCCTGGGCAGATGTTATCTCTGGATCCAGCATGGTCCTTGCACACCCCAAGGAGCCTCTGTGATTGTTCTTTGTCTGTTTACTCCTAAAGAGCTAAGCCAAAGACTTCTTTTCATGAGTCTCCTTTAGGGTTGGTGGCCTGCCCATCTCTGCCTTCCCCTTTCTCACTCTATCCTTTAGCTATTCCACTGTTTTCACTCTCCTGTGGGTGATTTGCTCTGTGAAGCTCACTTACAGCTTCTTACTTCCTGTGTTGGTTGGCAGGCTGAGCTGGAGGATTTCATTTGTAGTGAGTATTGTGGTACTCAATATCCATTCTGATTCAAATTGAGCTCTGAAATTTTAGGCAAAATAATAATAATATTAATAATAAAGATGAGCATCTCATTCAAAGCTTTCTGAATACTGGTAGGAGACTTAAAGGATATTGAAGAACGAGACAAAGAGATGTGCAGAGGAATCCTTCCCCAGGTGCACCCAGAGTGAAAAGCTGGAATCCATGACTTGTTTTATTGTTGCGTCTTTCACCATGTTGCAGGGTAGTCTAGGAAAAATAGATAATGTTTAATAACCATCACATGCACAGGCAGGGTCTCTTTTCTCAGCCATTACTATTAGTAATTATTTATCAGAAAACTTCCAAGCCAATAGAATATACCATGTACAGATAGTTTTTACTTCTGAATGCTTAAGAAATATCTTAAACATTGTGAATGGCATCATTATAGTCTAAGGTGGTACTATATCTTCAGTCCTGATCCTAAAAATGACATTTTCCCTATCTCCTGGGTATGGTCTACTGGTTCCTTATCTGCGTTAAGTGACCACATATGCAGAACAGTTCTGAGAGTTGTAAAGATGTCTGTAACCTTTTGAGCTACAACAACTTCCCAGGAGGCCAACTTTGAATTCTAATAAGATAATCTTCACTTCTCATCTCCCTAAGCAGGCCCTCAGGAAAAGATTACCCTGAAGCCAAATTTATAATCTGTTCAAATTTATATACCATAAGTACTGAGCAATGTCTCTAATGTATCTTCTCAATTGTCAGCTAGAAGGCCATTTCCTCATGTGCTAGTTTTGTGTCATAGCTAATTCTATTTATATCCATGTCTATTTAGGAGCACTGTAATTCTGGCCTACAAATGACTAAAGTGTATCAATGCAAAGTTCTGAGAGGTGGGTCCAGACTCTTTATATTATGTCTTGTATTTCTCTCCTACATTGGGATGATTATTCTTACAGCAAACAAGAACTAGAACATCCTGCACACTTATTCATTATGCTACATTGAGAACAGCTCATTCAGGGTCTTGCACTGCTGGGGAGAGATTAGAGTTCTGATATCTGATGCAGTCAACATCTTGACTCTATGGATGGTGAGCTTGGTCATGTGGAATCCAAAGGCCCAATGCTTGTCCATTATGGAAAGAATCTTTGCAGGTGTCTAAGGCACACTTTGATGTTTAAAAATACTTGTAAACACCATGGCCAAGGACAAATTATTGGCTATTTTGCTTCTCCTGTTAACTTCTGGAAAAACTGAGTATTACCCTTAGCACCTCTTGAGTTTTCTGTATCATCTAAAACCTTGTGTTCGGTGCTACAAAATTTCTAAGTGGTTGATAAATTATTACCACTAAGCAATCCTTTAAATTCCCTCAAAATGGAAGAGTAGATTCTATCTATTTTCAGGTGCTTGATCTACAAGATACTCTGCAGCTCCAGCTAATGGGAGCTTTTAAGGGATGAATGAATGTAGGAAAAGCCAACACTTTTTTAAAAACGCAGCAGGTCTTAATGCTAGATCAGGGTCCCTTAAAACGTGAAGGCCTGTTAGTGCTTGGGCAATTGTTGTCTGGCAAGTTCGCTAGGAGGTGAAGGCAGTCAAGAAGAGTTGCAACCTTAAGCTATCAGCCTGGCCATGGGTAGGCTTAACCTTAGCTCATGATTTTCCATATTTAATTGAAATATATGATATGATGATCTCTGAAAATCCCTACAATTAACACCTCTTTTGTTTGTTGGTTGCTTTACCATTTAGGATTCTGTCCAATACTGATTTTCAAAAGAGCCATGTTGTCTATAATTGATGATAAAGAATCAAATATTTTAGATTATAGAACTATACATACTAGCTAAGGTAAATATACCATAATGTGGAGCAAAGGAAAGAGCAATGAATGAATTCCTTAAGCAAGGTTCTACTTATACATGAGAAAAACCACAAACATTTCTATAGCATTTATTCATGCTACCCACAGTGGTATGTCATATGTATTCACATGGTTAATACACATAGTGAAACTTACAAAGTGTTGCACATATTAATTTAATCAAAGCCAAGCTGTTAGTAAATTACAAACATAAAGTTAAAAGCCAAGGTACCTTAAGCATGACATCATACTGTTTTTGTCAACAAAAGTGGTATAGCAATTATAGAACACAGTTTGCTTGTTTTTCAAAAAGATATTCACAATAGGTCAGATTTAGAAACTACCAAGGTGTTCATCAACAAATGAACTAATGGAGAAAATGCAACATGTACATGCAATGGGGCTCCTTTTAGACATAAAAACGCTTTAACATAGACAAACTTAGAAAATGTGCTTGATGAGATAAGCCATACATAAAAAGATAAATGTTAATTCTACTTATATGAACTACATCACATATGGCAATTCATAGAAAAACATTAGAGTAGAAGTTACCAAAGGCTGGAGAGAGGGAAGTAAGGAGTTGTAGCTTAATAGTAACCAATATTCAAATAACCAAAGGAGAATCAGTTCTATATTGCAGATGGAGGAAAACATTGGTGAGAATATGGACACATCAATACGTCAAGAACAGAGAACCAATTGTCCACCAAGAGATGGGTCATGTCCACCTCATCTGCCCAGATCCAAAAGTCATTATAGAGGAAGCAGTAACACAGATACTTTGAAGTATGATAATCAATGATCATTGGTGCAACATTTATTCGGTATGGCAATAATACCACATTCAGAATGTTGTGTCAGCAAGAATGAACATTCTTCAATAGGATTCAGCTGATCTCTGTTAGGTTTGGCTGGACTTGGACTTGATTGAGCTCATTCATTCTATAGCAAAGTGGTTGTCTCGCAAGCCTGAGGCAAACCCAAGGTAGGGTTCAAGAGTCAGCATTCAAAGACCCTGCCAGAAGAATATGGTACTGAGTATGGACTCATGGATAGGTAAAGAATTGCATCTACTATAGTTAATATCAAGGAGAGTGATTGTATTCCAAAGCAAATTATATTCTATTGTTCTCATTGATTCATCCAACCTTTCTGAAAACACCCTTCAATTTTGTATCAATGACCTTACATGTGAGGCAAACCAAGGTAAAATTCAGTTTCTACTTCAGAAAAACTTGTAATCTTATGGGAAGATGGGAAGATGCCACATCAGGGTTGCAGTTACCTTGTTGGTTCTGGGACAAAGCACACAACCAAAAGCAGCTGATGGGAGGAATGTTTTTATTTTGGCTTACAGTCTTGAGGGGAAGCTCCATGATATCAAGGGAACACATAACACATTAAGAGAGGCTGGACATCACATCCTTGCCACAGCAGGTGGAAAACAACAGCAGGAGAGGTAGCCAGATTCTAGCAAGGGGAGCTGGCTGCACCACCTGTCATGGTTTGATCCAGGTGTCCCCCACAAACAAATGAATGTGTTCTGGGTAACCAATCCTCAACTGAAGGCAGTTTGGATTTTACAAACTCAGTGGAGCTGTGTTGTTGGGGTGGGCTTTTGGGGGTTAGAAGCCAGTTTCCCCTTGCCAGTACTTGGCACACCTTCCTGACATTGTTGGCAGTGCTGTGGCAGAGGTGATGTCCACCCCTCTGCTCATGCCATCGTTTTCCCTTCCAGGATGGAGTCACCCCTCGAGTCTGTAAGCCTAATAAACTCATTCATCCACAAGCTGCTTTTATTTGAGTTATTTTTGTGCAGCAACTAGAAAGATGTCTACAACACCTCTAAGCTAACCTCCAACAACATGCCTCCTCCAGAAAAACTGCACCTCCCAAATGACCAAGCACTCAGAACACATTAGTTTATGGGGCACATCTGGTTCAAGCCAATACATTCAGTAAGTAAAATATACCATGTTATGAGAGCCCATGGGAGAGCTCCAGAGAATGTTTTGATTTTTTTAAGGCGCGGAAAAGAAAAGGGTAAAGATGACCTCTTCAGACAATTCTCCAGTTGAAACCTGAAGTATGTGTGCTTCTAATAAACATTTGAGAATAGCAGATGTTACTAAAGTATCTTTTACATGCAGCAGAATGCCAAGAGATGATGATGTAGAAGTCAGGTTGATGAGCCTAAGTAGCCCAAATGATCCACATGACAATAGGAGGCTATGGGATCTTTTCAGCAATATATTAAATGTTACATAAAAATTTACCTAATACTTGAAAATTTTCAGATTGCTACTTTCTAGTACACCACAAAGGTAAGTAGTAGTATCGTAGACATGAACTTCAAAATGGCTTATTTTGAAGACCCTGGTGACACTTTCTTTCACAGAGTGGCCTCAGAATAGCACAGATATACAAGGTCATTGGGGCCTGAATGACTGGTGTACATTTAACATAGAAAGTACACACCACTGGGCACATCTATTTTGTGCACGGAGAAATATAATTCACCCACAAACTACAAGTATTTGAGTGATCAACGTTGACACTTTGGATCCCAGGGGCCAAACTTTGTGGCTATGAAGTAATCACAACAAAAGTCTGTTTTTTTGATTTACTGTGAAATGTTATAGTGGCAGAGACCATAAAACAGGGCAGGTAGACATGGGCGTCAGAATTCTTGAGCAGAGAACCAGGTCAATTTCAGGTAGATGCAGAGGATTCTCAAGGACAACAGACAAGGAGACGTTATGTTTTCATCACACGGTAGAATTAGTGTTGATTTCTTTTAGCATTTTCAGGGGGACATAAGTGGCTTGATATCCAATGAATAGGTTATACTCACTGATTTCATGGACATTATCTTTTACCCAAACACATGATGCATTTTTTTTTGTTTTTCATGCATGGCGCTTTTTTTCATATAGCATGTCAATGCTTCAGTCAGAAGCCAATTGATCTGCCTGATCCTGTTGATGTATAATCTAATATTGATTTTATCATTTATCTTTCAGTTCCCATGATTTCCTTTACTTCCAGCATTCCTAGTGAGTTCCTTATTTTAGCTCTTTAATACTTTAAAACAAGGGCACTAGAATGTGTAGTCAGCAAGTATTATATAAACACACACATACTGTCAAGTAAAAACAAAGTGACAGTTTTAGCTTTTTAATGATGGGGCTCCGTTGGTGAGTTTTGACCTGTAATAAAAGCGTATAAGTTTTCACTCTGGTATTTTGATCAATATATTCATGAAAACATGCTTTTTATACACTGGAAATTTTAACTTCAAGTAACGTATCTTTCTAATTATAGAGTAAAGGGCAACAGACACCTCCAGGTAATCTTTGAAATAGAAGAAACAATTTGTTTGCTCTGATTGCTCCTTCTTTTTTTCTGGTGCAACATATTACCATGAGCAAAATATTTGAATAAAATAGGATTTTTGTTATAGATTACTGTCTTCTGAAAATATTGAGAAACCTCTTGACTCTTAACTAATACTTTCATTATATTATGTACATTTCCCTGACAATAAATCAAGAAAAGAATAGAAAGTAAGCACTTTCCAAATTGCATAGTGATATCAGGTGCACCATGGCTCTACTGTGCTGAAATAAGAGGAGTGTGTAAAGTACTGCATATGCCTATGACTGGCAAGTCACCCACCGGATTAGAGTTTATATCTCTGTAGTATTACTACAATGTTTGCTTTGGTTTGGGTTTGTTCTGCATCTGAGAGATTTGGAGATGAAGAATTACCATACTGATCAGAATATTTGTGTTTGCAAGTAGGAAATGCAAGTCAAACTCAACTAATAAAAATGTTTGCCATTTTATTCTTTTTGTATTTCTGGACCCCCCTTTCTGGGTATTTACCTCACTCTTTGAAGATGTCTCACTTTATGATTCAACATGTAGTATGGAGCTGGAGAGATGGTTTAGTGGTTGAGGTGCTTGCCTACAAAGCCTAAAGACTCAGGTTCATTACCCCAGTACCCATATAAAGCCGGATGCACAGAGTGGTGCATGCCCCTGGGGGCCCTAGTGTGTGCCCATCCTCCCTCTCTCTCTCTCTCTTTCTCTCTCTCTCTCTCTCTCTCTCTCTTTCTCTTTCTCCCTCTGTCTTCTTGCAAATAAATAAATAAAATTAATTTTTTTAAATATGTATTACTGTGGCTCACAAAAAATCAATTCCACATTCCCATTCAACTTTCTATCACAAGAAAGGTATCAGGTATCAGGTAGGTAACCTGAGAAACAGTCTGAATAGACTAGCTAAGTCATAGATTAACCTTTGAAACAATGGCTGTGTGAAGGCAGCTATGTTCTACCTGTATACCTGCCATCTCTGCCACCTTCCTACACAGGAAGATGATGTTTGATAAAACAAGACAGGATGCCACAGATAAAAACAAATTTGGAAGTCGAGCAAGTGACTTCACACCCTGAGTTTAATATAAAATATATGCATTAAAATCAACCCACACATTCATAGTTAATTGGCAAAGTTGCCAAGAATACACTAAGATGGAATGATAATATATGATAAATGGTATTGGAAAATCCAGATATCCATATGCAGAAGTGTAATTTTGGTTTATTCATTACACACACAAAATAATGTCCAAATGCAATAATTAGACTTGAACACAAGACTTAAAACTCTCAAGCATCTAGAAAAAAATATAAGTAAAATCCCCATGATATTGGTCTAAGCAATGACTTTTTGCATATGACCTCAAAAGCAGAGCAGCAAAAGAAAATAAAACAGAATAATGGGATATCACAGAACTGAAAAGCCACATGACAAAGAAAATAATCAACAGAGCAAAGAGACTACTTACAGAATCAGAAATATTTGCAAATAATACCTCTAATAGGGGGCTAATATCCAAGGCACCAGAACAGATAAGAGACTCCAGTGCTCAATAGCAATGAAATAAGTAAGCCACATTTCCAATGAAAGACTTGACTAGACATTTCTCAAGAGAAGGCATGCTCTTGGTGAAGAGGTATATGCTTAGTAAAAGCTATCAGCAAGGAAATTCAAATGAGACCCCAAATAAGATAAGACCTTGTGCCAGTTAGAATATGCATTATCCAGATGATGCAAAATAATAAGTCTGGTGAGGATGTGGAGAAAGGAAACTTGGACACTGTTGGTGGGATTGTATATTAGTACAGTCATTATGGAAAACAACAGAGAAGATTCTCAAAAATTAAAAGTAGAACTGATGTGATCCTGCAATCCCATTACTGGGTTTATATTGAGAATAGATGGAAAATCAATTTGTTCTAGCTTTCATAATGTCTGCTGCAAGCCCGTGATTATTGAGGCATTATTCACCATGGCTGTCATATGAAATCAACCTAAGCCCACCAGTGGATACATGTGTAAGGAACATGAGGTAAACATAAACAATGTAAAATTATTCAGGTTAAAGAGGAAGCAAGTCTTGTCATTGAAGAACCTAGGGAACATGATGTTATAGGAAATAAAGGCAGGTGCAGAAAGATATGTTCTGTGTAATCTCTCTTTTAGGCAAAATGTATAGAAGTTGACCTCATAAAAGTAGATGACTGAACAGTTACCAAAGACTGGAAGGCAGGGTTGGAGCCTGGGTAGCTATTGATAAAGGACAGTATCTCCCATACTAGGCCTGAGACTGCTTAGCTTCAAGATCAGACAAAATCGGGCACTTACCGGTTAAGGTATGGCTGGAAACAAAGGGACAAATTGTATGATGCAGGAGGAATAAATTCAAAAGACCTATTATACATCATGATGACCATAACCAATAATGTATTTGGAGATATGGGTTATGAGTTGTGAGAGCAGCAGTCAGTTAGTGTGTGTTTGGAGGGGAGTGGGGGGGGGAGAGGGCAATGCCTCTGGATGTTCACCCCCTGTGAACATCACACCCTGTGGTTCTTACCTTCTTTCCACTCCCTCTTCCCTGAGCCTTGGTGGGTGTGTTTTAAGCCTACTATAGTGTTGAGCTCTCAGAAGCTTCTGGATTTCTGCTATGGTGCATTTTGAGTATCCAGGGTGTCTGTCTCCATCACCCTGGTGCAGATTGTCAGGCTCCCTGTGGAAGCAGCACTCTTGCAGACCTTGCCCATTCCTCTTTGGTTTCACCTAGGCCCTAGTTGATGTGAAGGAGTGGTTCATCTCCTACTAGGCAGTCACTTATCTATTCTTGTCTTGTTGGTAGATTTTGGTTGTCCTCGGTTCTCACTGCTTTCTGAAAGAAAACAAAAAGTTTCTCCAACAGAGAGTGAGATGAGCAAAGGTTAAATGGCATGAGCATTGTCCTTTTGGAGAGAGTTTGATGGGGGTCACCTTACTTTTTACCAAAGACTAGTGGTAGTTTTTCATTAGAGACCATAATCTCGGTCTCCATGGGATTCTGAATTGGTTCCCAGTTCCAGCCATGGGACTTTCCACTGAGTGGATCTCTTAGCCAGAGAGCCATTGGTTATCGCCTGGGCAGTGTGCCACTATTGCACAGGTGTGAACATTTTTTCAGGCTGGTTGCTTTTGTATAGCAGTCTCCCCTCCTTGTTCCCAACATTCTTAGTCATTTCCCCAGAAGCTCATGTAGCACTTTTCAGCACTATAAGGGCTAACCATCTGGAAGTTGGCTTCCTTCCAGATTCAGCTGGATCTCACTGTGTTCTGTGTCTGAAGCATGTGATGTCTTCAGCAATAGGTTCTTACCTTGTACATCACACCCCAGGTATTTTAAAGCTACTGCAAAATTCATTGTCTTTTTCTATCTTTTAAAGAGCCAAAAGCCTGCTGTCCAATTTGACTTTCTGTGTCCTATCAATGCTCTTCTCTGTACTAGTAAAATGATAAATAATAGCCAGGAGAAATTGCAACTCTCCTCTTGTTAGAAACAAATGACTACTCCACTCTCAGATGCTCAGTTTGTTATCCAGTTAGGAGATTGAGACATTTTAAAACTAGAGAGTAGATATCACATGCAAATTTAAACATCTATGTTTTGCATTGCAAAGTTCTGCCTGTTTGGAGTCTGCACCATATTTTATCTCATTTTAAGTTGGCTTTATTAATAGATTTACACCTTTTTTCCACCCATAAATAGCTACTATTTATCCTTTGTAGTGACTATCCTGAAAACCTAAATCTTCCTCGTAAGGAGAACTGATTAAAAAAATCTTATATTCTTATTTATTTCTGTTTTCCAGGAAGCATTTATTCCATTTCAACTTACTGACTTGTGAAAAAACATTGTCTTTGTTTTTGCATGTCACCTATAAGTAAGGTAAAATGGCATGACAAGTCTCTTCTGTATCTTCTTTTCAAGATGAATTGCCATTTCCCCAATCCTTGCAGTTGTGGAAATGCTCAAAACGTCCACCTCAGAGCATCTAGATTTTTAACAAATCGAAGTGTCAAACTGTTCTGCACGTTAAATAAATCCTGTATTGGCCATGGCTACTGCTCTCATCAAGGTTGGTGTTATGAGGATTTGCAATGCAGAAGCTCAACAACAACAATAATATATATACGCATATATATATATATATATATATATATATATATATATATATCCATCCTTGGGAAAGAATTGATGAATGCTTTAATGAATTTTTAGGTATTTTATTCTAATGAGAACCTGACATATATGCTAAGCAGCTAAGGAAAGATGCATAAGCTTTAGATTGATATTTCTATATGATGGAACTTAATTTATGTACAAGGACTCCTCTTTTAATTATTACCAGCTTGTACATAATAAAAGAAAAATATATTGTGCCGTACAGTTACCTATTTAAACAAAAAAGGTATTTAATTGCTTAATCACAATCTAAAACTGATCTCCAAGAGTACTTATTATCATTATAGTTGACTTCAGAAGAGTTGTTGGTATTAAAGAACACTGAATATTCTGAATGAATACATAAGCTATAGAACAAGGGGATTCATGAAGAATGATTAATAATGTATTTCATATCGTTTTTATCTGTGTGCTTCCTATTAAGGCTGCTTTCAATCTTATTAACTCAGAATAGAAGCACTTGTGTTGTCTAGACATTACTGCCTTTGCCTTTGATAAAGTGGTGTGGCCCATTGCTCCATCCCACACCGAAGGTGTGCATGAGAGCACCTCACCTGGCGAATTTCCCCAGGCTCCTTCAACCTACTAGAAGTCAGCGGCTCCCAAAGTTCACTGTGTACAACAGTCACCAGGACAACATTCAGCCCAGGCAGTGCCTCCAGACTTCTGCTGTAGGTCTAGGGCAGGCCTCATGTTCTCTTTCCAAGAGTGTGATGTTGCAGTTGCTCTTTGGGGAACCACTGCCCAAAGGTAAAGAGATCTGCTCACCCAAGATGACTCATACTTATTGGCAGTCATCCATATCCACTAAGTGGATAAAGCCAGGCCTCCCTGCCTCAGAGGAACAAATCTAAAGGGCCATTTCAGCTTCAGCTCTGATGGGAATAACTGAGTCATTGGTTGTTGCATTGTATTTCAACAATGCCCTCTATTCCATGTTAGATCTTTCTCTGTGTACACATTAAACCACTGGGTGCTATAAGAACCTACTGGTCTACTAAACACATCTAACATCGTAAGGGCTCCTCAACAACTGTAGATTGTCATCCAAACTTAAGTCTGTAGTTGCATTATCTCCAAACTAGATTAACAAAATTTACTGCTGACTGAATGCTGCCCCAAATACACCATTAAGACTAGAATGTTCTTCTAAGTAGATGTTGTCCCCAAGATCCACGTCAATGTGTTTTCCATTTTCTTCCTACTTTCTGCTTTATCTCCTCACAAATTCTCAGAAGATGGACAGGTACTCCGCTATTAATTAGTTGGCAAGCCAGATGGCAAAACGACTCTCCATGTCTTGATTTCCTTTATTCTTTAAATCTAGTTCAATCCCAAGACTACTTGATTTTATCTACAAATATCTTCCAATTTTCCAAATCTTTTCCTTGCATGAATCCATGCATACCCTCATACAGGTAAAAGAAATCATTTCTCACATGAATGATATTAAAGCCTTCCCAACCAGACCTCACAAGGCAAGGCACTTACATCTAAATATTGATGAAGGCATAAAATGGCTATGCAGGGAATAGAGTCTGGTGTGGTAACATCTTGCTATCCAAAGTCTGGGAAAAGGGAGAGAAATCCAGAGGTTTGCATGTGACACATCAGTGATAGTGTGACACTTAATTCTATATCAGGACCCAAGAAATATCTTCATGTGGAGAGAGGTTATTCATAAACTTCCCAGAAGATGTGAGAAGGACAAAAGCCAACACCTGAAACTAGGCAAAAAGATCTAGGCATCATGTGAGTAGGCAGATGGCTGTCAGTAATGTGATTCCTGCTCAAGCCTGAGGACTTGAGCAAGGTCCCCAGCATCCGTGTAAAATGCTGTAGGTGCATAGATAATAGCAGAGCTGGGGAGGTGGAGACAGGACTATCCCTGTGGCTCAAGAGCTAATTATTGTACCCAAATTGGTGAGCTTGGGGTTCAATGAGAGATGCTGTCACAAAAAAAATGTAAAGAGCAGATACATAACAACCATATGTAGCCTCAACATTTACGCACATACATGTACACATGCACACACATAGAAACATATGGACATGCACATGCATCACACACATCTACACACAACAAAAAGATAAATTCTTCTACTAAAGGTAACAAGAGTGCAGCACATAAAGACCACATAGCCTGTTGTGTTTTTCATGTGCCCAAATATCACATGGAGACAAAGGTAGGGGAAAGAACGGAGGCAAAGCCTGCCTTTCATGATGTGTGCCTTAAAGATATGAAGAAAAGACAAAAAGACAGTTTTTGTTAAACCAAATGGACTTTTCAGTATTTAATTGCCAAGTTTTTTTACTTAATCTGTGACACTATTATACTTTCCTCTCCTTTTTTTTTTGCTCACTCTCCATTAAAATATTCTGACCTGTCATTACAACTTAAGAAGATTATAAGGTGGTTTCTAAAAATATAACATGGGTTATCATAAGAAGCTTAGGTCAAAAACAATGATTAAGTGCTAATATTTTTGGAACTAAGTAGTTAACTCATTTCTCTTTAGTCTAAAGCGGATGGTAGTTGGGTCTGTGCCACTTGCCAATGTCATAATGTCATACATTTATTTTATAGTTGTCATTTATAAAGCTAGTGTTCTTTGTACTATTTTAGGTCAAAATTATTTTTAGAGTCCTCCAAAATATTAAACAGACAAATTATAAACACATGATACCATCCATTTCTGGATAAATATAAAGATAAGATACACTCCATTCACCCATGGAATCTATAATATTACAGCTAACACTTGCTGTTTTTCAAGTGCTACGCCTTCCATGTACTTAAGACTTGCTAAATAGACACTGAGGACGGAATCTTGAACAGGACACAATTCCTGCCTTGTCAAAGCTGACTGTCTAATTCAAAAAGGAAAATTAAGCTATGAAACAATCACAATGCAGTCTGTGGAATGTTTCAGGTGCTATGGGAATAGTGAGTAGTGTTTGTTGTGGTGGCCTAAGGGGGCTGCATAGTCATACCTCCAAAAACAGGTAACTAAGGGACAATTCACTGCCATAGACCTGCCCAATTCTCCCTGCTTTTCTGCTTGTAGCTCCCAAGAATGACTGTAGATGGTGCCAAGAAGATGGCATTCTAAGATCGAGAAACACTGACCAGAAGAGCCCAGATGATGTTTCATTGCCCGGCCCTAGGAAACAAAATCTCCTTTATCATATTAGCACAATGCTTCACGTGGTCTCAGGTGGTAAAACTCAAGGTGGGCTAGGATCCTTTCACTGTGGGTCATCTGGGATATGCAAAGAGAAGCCTCGGTCTTCTCCAGCTAATGTTCCTGAGCATCGAGGGACTGGCCTACAATGAATCCTAGACTTTATTGCCCTTCATTGTTTATACGTAATAAATCTGTAAGTATGAGTAGTGAATCTGCTTCCTGTAATCTGCTGGCTGTGAGTGTGTCCGGTAGTACACACTCAGACAGCTGAGAAGCACAATGAATTTGCTTTGCTGCAGTAACTAGTTGTAATCTGGCCTCGTGAGTTAGAGGTAGTGTTTGTGTTTGTGTATGCATGTGTGTGTGTCTATTCCTTTTTTTAACATGAAGAGATATGAATGAATCTGATTAAATATTTTTAAATGGTGTATATTGGTTCCATAAAAACTTTTAGAGATTTGATTTAGAAGTTTTCCTTTAAAATTACATGAGTCATCACAGTAGCTTTTTATTTTAAGGTAGCTGTAATATAAATCCCTTTGAGTATGAATAAAATATCAATACTCTTCATTTCTCCAGAATTATTATTTTGGCTTGGAAACAAATATGCAGCCAAGATACCATGTATCATCAGTTTCAAGACAGGTCTGGGCACTCTTGGTTTTAGTCCAAATCAGGGCCTAGAAACAATTCTTTTAAAAAAAAAATGTTTGTATTTATTTCTTTACAGAGAGAGAATGAATGAGCACACCAGGACCTCCAGCCATTGCAAACATACTCCAGATGCATGCACCACTGTGCATCTGACTTTACATAGGTACTGAGGAATTGAACCCCTGTCCTTAGGCTTTTCAGGCAAGCACCTTAACCACTGATCCATCTCTCCAGCCCAAAACAATTCTTGAATTTAATGTGATTGCTATGATTGCTTCAGTTTTCCCCAAGTAATTTTAAATGGGTTTTGTTACATTTGTGTAAATAATTTCTACATCTGGGTTTTACATTTTTATACTAAA
Source organism: Zapus hudsonius (assembly GCA_004024765.1). Taxonomy (NCBI): domain Eukaryota; kingdom Metazoa; phylum Chordata; class Mammalia; order Rodentia; family Dipodidae; genus Zapus; species Zapus hudsonius. Next base: position 29,880 of record PVHP010002841.1, on the reverse strand, counting down.
GAAGTAAAGGCAACACATTCCAAATTCCTATTGTGCTACACTTTTACTTCTTGATTCTCTCAATACAAAGCAATAGAATTGAAGTCAGTTCCTCTGGGTTACAAAGTAGCTCTAAAATTTTATGCAATTAGCAGAACGGGATGCTTCTATTGTTTTATGCATAATATTCAGTTTATGAAAAAGTTATTCATAAAATCATTTCCCTGTTTATTCTTCTGTTAAGTATATTAAACTAAAATGCTCCAGGTAATCTTGGAATATCTTTGAGATTATGATTCTTTCCATCTGTAAAGAAGGCTAAGGGAACAATAGCTGAATAGCCATTCATTTCCAAATACGCACATTGAGAGTCTGATGGAATATTTCAACAATTATCCAGATGTTGAACATATGTAAAGTCAACATTAAAAATAAAATGAGGAAATAACACTCGACAAGTCATAGGTTAGGACAGTTTTGGAAAGAAAAAATAAAATATTTAAAGAGGCAGATCGGTCCTTGATGATATCAACTGCATTATTTTCTCAGTGCATCACTGCTCTCTCCCCTACTCAGTACGCAGTACCTGTGTGGACATTCTCCCTGACACCGGCCCCTTAAAATTCCCTTTCTTATTAACTCTTCAGAAATTCTCTCACACAAAAGGGCTTGATAATGCTCAGTATAAGCTCTCCCAAGAGAAATGTCATTTTAAGCCTTTAATTAAACAGAACAATCTTTTACTTTAAGAGTTTGAAAAATGTGTTCAATAGAAGAGAGAAGGGAGAGTGTAAGGAACAAAGAAGTTAAGAAGTTTCCCTAATAGTCTTACATCATGCTGGGCATCTACTGTCTACCCCATAAATTCTGCCCAGCATACCAACCATACTTAAAAATATATATGAAGCAAAGTGTAATTCTAAGTCACATTATAATCATCATAACTGCCATTCACAACTTCTAGAATGGTGTTAATTTCCTCCCTTGGAGATATTTTATGCCCCAAACAGAAAAAAAGAAGAAATTCAAAGAGAGATTAAACATATATCAAAAGACATACCACTAATGACCACTTTTATAAACATATATAAAATAATTACATAAACAATAACGCCCATGTGCTATAAACATGGCTATTCCTTTATCAGGTCAAGTAGTAGGAGCTTGTTTGCCAGGGGATGGGCTTTTGAGAAATGATTGGATCCTGAGAATTCTGAATTCATCGATGGATTAATCCCTTGGTGGATTCATAACATGACTGAGAGGTAGTAAATGTAAGAAAAAGGTCACTGGGAACATGCCCTGGAAATACATACCTTTGTTACTCCTTCTCTTTCTCAACATGTCTCCTTGGATGCCATGTGATAGCTGCTTTATTCGACCCTAGGCTTCCCTCAGTGTCATTCTGTATCGTATAAATCCCACAGACTATAGAACCCATGATTGAATTGAAACTTCTGAAACTGTGATCCAAAATAAATATTTTCTGCATTTAAATAGCTTATGTCAGGTGTTCCACAGGAAATTAAATTCTGACTAACACAGTACAGAAAAGGTGAAAGATAAGTTATTCAAATGGATTCCCTAAATTTCAGAATCTCCAAAATTCCATGGAAGCTCACAGTGCATGGGGCAAATAATACTGGGGTCTGTTGAGATGGTAAGTCTGGAGATGGTAAGTCAGCAGACTGGAGTATCCAACTCACCTGAGGAGATTTGGGTAAGGCTTGAGTACTATCAAGTATTACTGAAAATGTTAATTCAAGGGTGGTCTTCACTGTGAGCACGATTTGATGTCCTGATAGGCCAGTCTTCCCTTGACTTACAGCTAACAAACCCTTCCTCACTCGTTGCCTTGACCAAGAAGCTGTCAAACAAGCAGCTCCTTCTTTAATAATCAGCCAGACTAATCTCACGGGTGCCTGGCTGCTTCGAACAAGCCATGGAAACTCTACATATGACCACTACTGAAGCCATTAATTAAACCCTGAGTCCTTGCTATAGCTGTGGCCATTCCAGACAGCTGGCACCATTTCCCTGCCACTTCACTTTGCCCATGACAAGTTTGCTGAACCATACATGACCCAGCCCATCCTGAAGGAATTCTTAATGGGGATCATATTGACAGTTCCTCCTCTGTGGATTTTCATTGGTGCATATGTGAAATTGGCATTAGTGGAACTAGAAGCCATTGGAAAGTGAGGCTATGGTTGGGGTGACAAGAAGCTGTGTGTACAGCATGCCATCGTAGGTCAGTCTAGTAAACTCTGCTCCCTGTCTTGAGGCTCTGATAGATGCCTCTTCTTCATTGTCTACTGTGTTTTCTTTCATGGACAGAGTGGGCAGAGCTGAGGACACTAAGAGGAAACAAAACCCTCGTATGCAGAAACTAGAAAATACCCCAGAGTGACTCAGGAGGAATCAAGCCTGGTTCACTAAGCAGTTGGGAGTGCGGGGTGCTGAAAAGTTTCAGAGAATGGCTGAGACAGAGACTATGATGGACTACAGAATACCAAGTATGTGAACAGCAGCATAGAGCTGAAACTACAGAAGGCAAGAGGCTGTGAGTCATGGAGCAGAGCTGTAGACCCCAGTCACTGAAAGAATTCTGGGAGCTACCAAAGGCCAAAAGCTGAGGATTCTGAAACCCAAATATCGAAGCTCTCATACTAGCTGCCATTAGACATTAGACATTCTGGATCAGTTACTCAGCCTAGAGTAGTACCCCCTACCCCCTGTGGATCCCTAGGGCCATAGTCCAAGTGCCCTTAGTTGTCAAGGTCGAGAGCCCATATCTCTGACTTTCAGGATTTGGAATCCAGTCTCTGGATTCTCAGGGCCTAGAGCTATTAACCTAAGAGAGTCCATCTCCAGGACTCAGCAAGACTCTGAAGTTCAAGGCTGCAAATGCCAAGAGAGCTAGCTGTTCCTTCTCTATTCATGTTTTCTCCCCACCCCCAGCCATTTGTAACAGTGGTATGGCTTGACCAATTCACAGTCACTATCAAATTTTTGATCCTTAACATGAATGTGTTTGCAAGGTTGACATGGAAATTAATAAAATTTCCTTAATATTGTCACTATGATAGCCATAGTATTCACATTGGTCAACATATCACATTTTTTGTGAAATGAAGAACCTATAATCATGACACATAGGTGGGGTTTGTATTTCAGAACTAGATGGAATTAAGAGTCTAGTTATAAGAATATATTGCAGCCGGGCATGGTGGCGCACGACTTTAATCCCAGCACTCAGGAGGAAGAGGTAGGAGGATCGCTGTGAGTTCAAGGCCACCCTGAGACTACATAGTGAATTTCAGGTCAGCCTGGACTAGAGCGAGATCCTATCTCAAAAAAAAAAAGAATATATTGCCCAGATTATTAAAACTGTTTTAAAAAATGAGAAGTGTCTTTTATTGAAATCATCTATAAGAGCACGAACAAGTGAAACTCAAACAATATTTGTAAATACTTCCAAAATTTATACTAAATCATTAATTATTAGGCTGTTTGTCAGTGGGAAGAAAATCAATTCACAAAGACAAAAAAATCACAGAAAAAAAAAGCTTCTCAAGAGATCTCACCTAGAGTTTCATAGAACACATCTAAATAAGTCAGTAGTGTGGGTGGGTTGCTAGGAAATGTGGCAGTTTAAAGTGTCTATGTGATAGCTTAGAAAATGTGCTTCCATGTGGAAATTAAGTGGTAAAAATTAAGTGGTCAAATCAAGCCACGAGCACACATTTTGAAGGCATTGCATAATGTCATAGCATGTATAGCATTGTCCACTTGTGAGCTGTAACCACCACGTGACTTGTGCTTGAGGTGCTAATAATAGAGATGGGATGATATTAACCATCCATCAAGAAATGTGTTTGCCATCCTTTGCTCCAGTTATACCTTGAAGATCCTTTAATTTGAGCAAACAAGCTGAATGCTTCCAGTATAGAGGTCTGAACATTGGATTGCTCCAAGAATGTTAAATAATAAAAAAAAACTAAGCCGATTCCTAAGGATTTTGTTCACCAAAGCATTCCCATTCTTACATTTCACTGAAGAATTTACTGACAAAAAAGGAGTAGAAAATTGCTTTTAAATGGGAAACCATTAAGAAAAATCCAGCTTAAAATTACTTTTTATAAGCTCCGGAAGTGCTTTTCTTGTGATCAAAAGAACCTGAGTTTGATCCCCAGAACCAGAGGAATCCTCAGTGCTCACTGGCCAGCCAGACTAGCTTAACTGGTAAAGTCCAGGTCAATGAGGGACCCTGTACCTACAGAAGATGACCATGAACGCTCCTTCTGAGGATGACACTGGAGTATATGCTACCCCCCAGCTTCACATGAATGTGCACATGCACATATACACAGACCTGCACACACACAAGCATACACACACATACTCAGATTGAAAAAATACACTTAAAATCTGAATAGATCTGGTAGCCTATTTTAGGATCTAAACTTATTCCAAAGTAGGACCATGATTTTCCAATGTCCACTTTGGATAAACACATAATTAGAATTTGAGTCAACAGAACGTATACACAACTAAGTGTGGGAAGGAATGATTATCACTGGGTGTTTTAAATATATAGTCCTACTTCCTGTCCATCAGAATTTTATTTTCTGACTAAGAAAACTAATGCAAAACAAAAAAAAAAAGAAATAAAACTAATGCACAGGGATTCTTATACCAGAGGGCAGGGCTGGGATGGAAGATTCCAGCTCAGGTCATATTGTCAAACCAAAAAGGCACAGGCTGAAATTAGCAGGTAATTGAAGACATTCATAATAAGGCACATAAACACATAAAATAAAGAAAACTGATCCAGTAAGTTGTTTCTAACTTAACTGGAAGAAAACAGCATGGCTACGAGTTGAGCTTCCATATAAATATACATCGAGCTGTAATTGTAAAGACACTGTCATTTCACAAACATTTTTGCCTTGAGGCACAGCCATTTTTTTCTGTTTCCTTCCTTAACTGAAAATAGTTAAATAAGTTATTCCCTTTTCCCTAAATTAAAATTAAAATAAAACATATGAAAGGAATACATCTTGAAATTAAAATCAATAGGAAAGAATGGAATTTCCTATGGCTTCTCCATCATTTCTAGAGTACACAATTAAGTTAGCTGAAAACTTGGAAAATACACTCCAGGGAGTCGTTATGTATTGGCTAAAAAATACACTATGTTTGAATGTTTTGTTGTTATTGTTTATTTCGCCACTTATTTGAGAAATGCTGTGAGGGAGCTCTTGGAAACGCAGACATCTTGGTTTCTTGCAGAGATTTTATGGGACTGCAGAATAATTTCAGCCTTTCATCCGAGTTAGAATCTTTACTTTCGTAGTTCATCAACCTCGTCTGTCACGTATATGTCACCGAAATGAGAAAAGCCTGAGAAGGCAGGAAAAAAAATTAAAAACAAATTAATGTGGGGAGATGATATAAATCAAGTGGTGAAGCCAGGAGAGAATTATCAAAAGATCTTTCATCAGAAGCGAATACATTTTCCTTTCTCTCAAGAGGAACCCATTATGTGTTTTTGTTTGCACTATTATATTTCAAGTGGCATATTAAAGAAATAGATTGATTAGGACTTAGAATGTGCTTTACTTTGACAAGAAAGAATAGTGGTTCTTCAAATTTAATTTAAAAAGACTTAAGCCTTGAAAGTCTATGTAGACCCTGGCTAATAATGAGTGCTAGGAAAACAAATACTATTTTTAACTTAAAACACATGAATGAATCTCTCTCACCAAAAAAAAAAAAATGCTTTATTTATTCTATCTGCAAGCTTCAGAATGTATTCAGCCAAATATGGCAGTTTGACATTTTTATGGCAAAATCATCTCTGTTTACTGAGAGGCAAATGAAACAATTAAAACAGGCATTGTTTGTGTTTTCAAAGCTTGTTTTTCTTTTGAGTCAAACTATCCTGCCAGTGGGTTTTAAAAGACCCATATTGTAGATCAACAGTCTCAACCAGGGGTCTGAGATTTCCAAGCAATTTGAGGAAATTGATAGAAAGTCAAACATTGCAAAGGGCTTATAACTGTCAGATCAGATCATCACCCAGGTTTTAATTTTTTTTCAAAATTTTTATATTATGAGAAAGAGGGAGAGAGAGAAAGGGAGAGAGAGAGAGAGAAAGAGAGAGAGAAGAGAGTGAGTGCACCAGGGCCTCTAACTGCTGCCAATAAACTCCAGATGCAGTCAATACCTTGTGCATCTGGCTCACGAGGGCACTGGGGAATGGAACCTGGGTCCATAGGCTTTGTAGGCGAGTGCCTTAACCACTGAGAAATATCTCCAGCCACCACACTGTTCTTTTATTAGAGAAACATAAATAGCCATATTGAAGTCTTCATGGAAGATTGGGGGGGGTAGGTAAGTGCAGGCTGATCTGTTGGGGAAGAAAAGTTTAGACCCTGAATTTATTCTGAGGTGTCCACAGAGTGGTAAGACAGGTGAAAAGGACTACTGGAATATGGAAAATGATCTAGGCCTTCAAGTGTCTCAAAGGTTAGGCAGAAAAGAAACAAACAGGATTGGGAAGGTGGGAAAAGGATGGGCTGTTGGAACAGCAGATCTGGAGAAGGTTCTGCCCTGAAGCTAGCCAATTCTAGGCAGGACCCTTAAACACAGGTTGTCTGATGTTACAGGCTGACTCAAAGCTGGGGGTCTGTGGGAAAGAGAGAGATTGAATGCATTTGGTTAGTTACCTAGTTTGTTCTGATTAATTAGTAGGGATGAACTGTGTGTCGTATTGCAACAGGGGAGCTGGGGATTAGAATTTAAAGAGTACCCAGCTAATTTCAATGCACCTCAGAACTTAAGGAGTACCTGATTTCTTGTCTATAAAGTTAAAGAATTACAAATATAGACCACCAGAGAATAAGGTATAGTGGGGGACTTTATTTAAAAGAAAATGGGAAGTTACAGAGATCTCCAGCCACTAGTGTGGGGAGAACACATGGGAGAGGTTTTAGCCAAAATCTGTGCTGCTCAGCTAAACAGACAGAAGGAAAGGTAACAGAGGGCTCCCATCCTGAGAAAGAGAGGTTCATGTGGAGAGAACCCCAGCCCCTCACTATAGCAAGTAGGCTGTGATGAGAGGACCTTACCTAACATCCTTCTGCTGGGCCATGTTGGAGAGAGAGGGCTGGACTTTGTAAGTCAGAGGTCTAGACTGCTGGTTGGTCCATACCTGACCAATTTGCCTGAAAGAGTTAACTGTCACAATATCACTTATGAGGCAAAAAAATGCCAATTTGGAGTGTCTGTGCTTCAGTTACACAAGGAGACCTACACCAAGTGTTCAAGTAAGTCAAATTGAGAAGGGCGATTCTTTGAGACACTATTTTCTGAAGAGAAAGAGTAGGAGAAATTCTTTAATGCTATCTTTTTTTTTTCAGGATCACTGAGTAAAAGTAAAAATTCAACATCATCAGACTTGATGTCAGCCTTTTCTCTGTTCTTACCCTAAAATAGAAGGGTTCTTCCATCCCATTTCTGCTGCAAAAATCCTAGAAAAGACAGACAGCTATAGCAAAGCAGACTGAAAGGCACTGGAGAGTCTCTCAAGAGGACAGAGAACAGCATGTGAGCTGAAAATGGCCTCTTAAAGAAGAGCACAGGGTCCTTCCAGCAAAATAACTAACAGGGATATGTGGGGGTCAGGAAGTTCTCAAAGCTGCTCAGAGTGATGGAGATTAAGAACAAGGTAGCCTGCTTTCATGGTAGGTAGCTAGTTAGTGACACAGGCCCAAAGGAATATAAACTCCACCTGCCCTGGCAAGACTAACTGGTAGTTTGAATTGATGTCCCCCAATAGATTTAAGAGTTTATTAAGGTTTTTCTCCAGATGCCTGGCTGGAGAAGGTGTCACCTTGGCCTGGCTGGATTCCAAGCTCTAGCCTTATTGTGTTTCTGGGGTTGTTCTGAAATTCCAGCCATAGAGATGCAAAGGTTGGTCTCAGCTGAAGTTTAGAGTTCTCTGTTGTGTTTTGTAGTTTTGAATGTGCATTATTGAGATACTGTTGATGGTCTTTCTCTCTGTGTTGTGACCTGTGAAAGGATCAGCCTCTTTTGCCATTATGGAAATTCCCCTGGATCTATAACTTCACTCCCATAAACTGTGCCTGGTTTGGAGGTTTACCCCAGCACTGTGTGTCTACCACACCAACCTAACATGACTACTCAAGATGGAGATCAGGTGGGGCTGAAGAGATCGCTCAGTGGTTAAGTGCCTGCCTTCAAAGCCTAATGACTTGACTGGATTCCCCAGTACCCATGTAAAGCCAGATGCACAAGGTGGAGCATGCATCTGGAGTTCATTTGCAGGGGCTGGAGGCCCTGGTGTGCCTATTCTCCCTCTCTCCCTCTCTCTCCTTTCTTCGTCTGCCCTCCTCTTTCCCCTTCTCTCCACATTCTCCCTCCTTTCCTTCCCTCCTTCTCCCTCTTCTTGCAAATAAATTAAAAATAAATAAATAAATAATAAAAATTTAAAGACATATCAGGGGCAGCCCTCTGCTCTGTACTTCTAGAAGTTTTGTTTTGTTTTGTTTTGTTTTTTGGTGGGCCTTTGTCCCCAGTGTGAATTTCCGTCTGGTTTTGCCTTCTTCTCCCTGACCAGTAAGGCCCTCTATCAACCTGATGCCTAATGTCCATACAGGCCAAAGATAGACTGCTCTTCACCTCAGAAAAGCCTATGTCCAGAGTGTTATATGGGCCATTCTTTTTTCCTGGACTGTCTTCTTCATGTGGAGCTTTACTTCTCATTTGTTTTCAATAAAACTTTGTTGACTATGTCTCTGAGCTTAGGACAGGGAGGAATATGAAATTAAGTGGGTACTAATTTTCCCTGCATGGGAAAGGCTCCATCAATTTGAACTGCTTGAGCTCCGGGTGGCTCATTTTTGCTACCTCAGAGCACTACTTACTAGCTTGGCAACTTGTAAGCTTATCCTACGAATCCACAGGCTGATCAGGGCTCAAGTAAAAACATCTCAAAAATAAACCCTAAGGATCGTCCCCCGTTTTAAAGACCATAACCATCAAAAGCGGCAAACGCACACCATAAATTATATAATTAATTCCATACAGGTGTAAAGGAATTAGCTGTGCTCATCAGTGACAGAAGACTGATAACTCTCCTTCAATTTTACCTTTTAGTAGCAGTTAGACCTCCTGTCACTGTTGGGATAAATTAGGAGTGGGATGGAGTCTATGTTTTCTGTAATTTTTGTGATAATAATGTCATTTCTGACATACTTTGCATGTGTCATCGAGGTAGCATGATTTGTTTCTTAATTACATTTTTGGGTGAAGGAAAATAACAAAGACCCACAGAAGTGAATTCATCTCCTTATAATGTGTGTTAGCGTGAGCTCGGTTAGTGCTGAAGAGGTGGAGAGAAGAGGTGAACAAACCAGATTTCATTTGCCTTTCCTCTTACTTGTTTGCTTGATGTGATTATTCTGCATTCCATAAATTAAACGTAATTACATTCTAGTGTCAGATCCATTTCTCATAATGTTGAAGTATGCATTGTAGCTTACCAAGGAGACTTAAATGTGAGCTCATGGGAAGTTAGAATGAATCCTGACTTCCATATGCTGTTACCAAAGCTGCATTTAAACACTGTCCTAGAGGAGCGACAGTCACACTTCAATTACATGGCCAACTAATGGGGAACATCCTTACCAAGACTTACTTACCAAGTACTTACCAAGACTCATCTGCATGGTCTTTACATTTTTGCCTTTACCCTGTGTTCAATGTAATTTGTAGTATCCATCTGATCATTTGTGAAGGGTTCTGAACCCAAAACATCACTGTCTGCCTTCTAACTCAAGGTCACTCACCAAGACTTGGCTACGTTCTGTCCCCCTCCAGGTACATGCCTGGGAAAATCAGCCACCTCTTTCTACTGCCTGAACCATAGGCTCACAACACATAACTGTAAAAGGATTCCTCCTCCTCCTCCTCCTGCTTCCAACCTGGAAGAGTCAGTCAGCTGAGAGATCTATGGAAGAGCAGGCTGACCTCAGCTGACACTCCCAAAACATTTATTTAGCACCATGCTACATGTGAATAGAAATAAAAATAAATAAAAAACGAGCCCCAGGCCTCCCGTTGCTGACAATGTATTAATCCACTTGAGAAGATCCTGATAAGTTTATTCACACTAGACTGTTATTAGTTGACAAGTGTTAGTTCCATAAGGTGTTATTACAACAGGTTCCTTAGCAACCCAGTTCCTCCTCCTGTGGTCTGCATGCAGCAGAGGGAGAGGCTGGGCTATTCCTGTATTGCTATGCAGGAACAGCTTTGGAGGAAATCTGTCAGAGAATTATAAAGTTGCTCCAATGAAGCTCCGGGGACCCACCTGTCATATTTCATGTGGGGCCTTTTATAGAATGGGCTCTAAGACATGTCCCCGAACGGAGTCCCCCACCAACAGAGGGCCACTGTGCAGGGCTGACCTTCCAGCCAGTCGCTTCAGGAGACTCATTTTCTCATTAAGGATTTTCTTCCCTTTAAAAGCGCCGTAATGTAGCTTGAAAAACTGCTTTCCTTTTGGAGCTTGTTTCACAGCCTGATGGACTTTTCAGAGTAATGGCCATGGATTTTCGGTTCAGTGGGCAATAACCCTAAAGGGCACCATCGCAGCCGTCAAAAGGGAAGGAATTTTAGGACAGGAATCAAGTGGCCTCCTGAGTGAATTTCATATTTCAGGGAGGTGTCTCTGAGAGGTGTTCATGAGAAGTGTCCAGGACGAGAGTTTTGGTCTAGATAATGTTTTCAAAAAATATATTTATGCCATTTATCTATAAAGAATTGTATATCCTATAATAAGCTTCTGTACATATGTAGACAGGTAATTTTTTAGCTAACCTATGATTCATAGGTTTTTAGTTAACCTATGATTTTGAGAGATAAATCATTTATAAAGAAGGACCGGCATACTTAAGTATATAAGGTATTTCTTTTTCTTTCTTTTTTTGTGAGTGAGTATCCATGCACGTATGCATGTTCCTATGTATTTGAGTGTACATGTGCAGGTACAAGTGCATATATGCAGAGGCCAGAAAGCAATCTTGGTGTTATTCTCAGGTATACTATTCACATCTGTTGGAGACAGTGTTTACTTTCAGTTGGATTGGTGCTCAGGATTAGGGTAAACTGGCTGACCAGCAAGTTCCACGGATCCACCCATTCCTACCACCTCAGCACTGGTATGTACCCTCATACCCAGCATCTTTACTGGGGATCAAATTCTGGTCGTCATGCTTGTGATGTAAGCACTTTACTGACTGAGCTATTTCCCCAGAACCCCATCCTTTTCTTTTTCTTTTTCTTTTTCTTCTATTTTGTTTGGTTACCTGGGGGAGACACTGGGGATGGAGCACAGGGCCTCATACATGTACTTACTAAGCACTTACCACTGAGCACATCCAGAACCCTGGCAACATTTACACACAATGGTGCTGGTAAGTGTTACATTGACTGCTGGGGAATGCAAGCCATCAATAGTCTTAACAAGCCAGACAATCACAAACAGCCCGGCACATACCCAAGGGTGCAATTATGGCACATAAGTCATAGGGATAACCAACCGTTCTCTTTTTGGATTTCGGGCCAGCTGCGAGGGAGGACAGTCATGTACTGAAAATCAAGTCAAAAGCACAAGGCTTGGAAGGACATAAGCCCGAGAGCAAAGCAACCATTGTTCCTTTGTTTTCTCTTTGAGACTGCATTTTGTGTAGGCTGGACAGACCTCAAACTTACTACACAGACAAAGTTGACCTTGAACTTCTAATCCTCCTGTCTTCAGTTACCAAGTACTGGGATTACAAGGCATGTCACCACCATGCCTGCTTTATTCAGTGCTGGGAATCATATTTGCTTAGCTTCCTGCATGCTAGCAACTGACATACATCCCCATCCCCTAAGATTTTTTTTAATTTGGATTGTGACAATCAAGTGATAAAAATGAAAAATAGAAGCCTTACAGAAATATTCCTTTAGAAAATTATGACCTCCCTATCATTGAACACATTTAAGTTTAAAATATGGGAAGGCAGCCCTGTAGGTCTATTAAATTTTTGTCTATGGACATAAAGACGAGATAAACTGTTGTCAGCTGCAAACATCATATTGTCTTAGTCTGATGTAGTCCCAAAAGATATTTAATGTCTGCTGCATAAGGAACAATAGAAAACCAAGGAGTGTGCTTCAGTGTTTCCTGTAATATCACAAAAAAATTGTGCACACTTGCTACTGCATAATATCCAGTAAAGATATGGAATACCCACTTCTGGCTGGCTCAAACAGGAAACAAAACTTTGTAACTAGAGTTTATACGTGTTGTGATTACCTTCTCATTGCTGGCACAAAGCATCTAATCAAAAACAGCTGATGAAAGGAAAGTATTTTAACTTACAGTCTCAAGGAAAGCTCCATGATGGCAGGGAAAGCATGGCATGAGTAGAGGCTGGACATCACTTCTGCCACAGCAGGAGAAACATAGTATTAGGAGAGTGAGCCAACCGCCACTGGTGGAGTTAGGTCTAATAAACCATTAAGGTCCACCCAACAACACACCTCCTCCTCACACATTCGGAACACATGAGCTAATTTTGGACATCTGATTCAAACCACCACAATACTGCCTTATCACAAGTCTGTAAGAGAACATGGGGCCAGGAGCAAATACAGTAACAGTGGCTGAGATACTCTTTCTAGAAGAGGGTTTGGAATGGGGATGTGCAATCACTATGTGATTGGTAGCCATGTCCTGTTCTTGAAGCTTCTACCCCCACAGAATTAGGAAACAGTTTAATCCATAACCGAATATTAAAGTTATTCTAATTTTAAAAATTAAGACATGTTTTAGAAAGCTCTTCTAATTGACAACTGTCTCTGGGTTTTCTGAAGGTTCCCTTCATAGTCTTAGAGAACCTTTGTAAATCAGGGTCTGAGGAGAAGAGATGATGGACCCAGACCTTGACAAGGTACATAGTATGTGCTAAGCACTCAATACATATTTCTCTATGTGAGTAGATTAATAATAATGAATAATGGGAGACAGAACCAACATGTGCTGAACAAAAGACAAGCACTGTATTCAATGTGGAACCTGTTGTTTGTTGGCTCATAACTTCTTTGGAATTAAAACCTGACTCGACCTGAACTGAAGCCTCTGAATTTGCATGTTGTGCACCTTAACCAGCTTAGAGGGGAGAGAGAGAGAGAGAGAGAGAGAGAGAGAGAGAGAGAGAGAGAGAGAGAGAGAGAGAGAGAGAGAGAGAGAGAGAGAGAGAGA
>PVHP010002841.1:0-16459 GCA_004024765.1 Zapus hudsonius | reverse complement strand
AACCACTGAGAAATCTCTCCAGCCCTAGAGTCTCTTCTGAATACCAAAGCTTGATGTTTTTCACAAGTCTGGACAATTGCCTGATCTGGGTTCTATTTTGGGAGCCTGGGGATACAGGTTCCCATGGCCTCACCCAGCTGTTTACATAGATTCTGGAAATTCTAACTTGGGTGGTTATAGGCCCCCTGGAGCCCTTGTGCTTTCTCGGGAAGCACACTTATCTGCTGAACTAGCTTTTCAGTTCTGAAAAAAGGTTTTTGATTCTGAGCTATATCTGCACGAAGAAGTTCAAAGACAGAGCCATGAACCCTAAATCTCTTCAAAGCCTTTGGTTCGGAAGGGTTGCTATGTTTATGTTGTGGTTGGAAGACTAGAGTCCAGGGAGGTTAAATCATTTCTTTAGGGGCCCACAGTTAATAATGGTTGAAAATATAACTTGCTTCGTGTCTGTTCGTCACACAAACTTATCATTTTCAACTTACTGTGTGCTGCTTCTTATGCAGATAATAAAACAATACAAATAAATGATAAAATGATTCGTAAGAGACTGGAAATGCTTATAAGTAAAAATGAGAAATAGAGCAGTCCCTGTTTTAGTTTTGACAAAGACCAGCCAGCACAAGAAAGTAACACTATATGGACATAGTCTCAAACAAAGGCAAATTGTCAATGGCAGAGCTGGAGACTTAGCCGGGATGTCCAAGAAGAAATGGCAGCCGGAAGTCATCCTTGGGGTCACTGTGTCAGATCATGATATAGAAAGCAGGAGAGCAATAGTCCCTATAGTCTCCAGAGGCAAGGGAGGCTTGGCTCTTTCTGCCTTCACCTGGAAGGCCTTGAGAGTCCATCCAGTTTACCACACAGGTCCTTCCTTTTACTTTCTTCTGATGGAAAAATCCCTTGAGGCTAGAGTATTCCTAATGAGGGATGCTCCCCGTTCCCCACACATAAATGTCAGGATCTGCCAATGTTCCTGCAGAAGATTCTGGGAGGGGATTGTTAGGTCAAAATTCAGGCAACATCCCATCCCCTCCCCCAGCAGGCCTCAGGGGAAGTTTCAGCACCCAGACCTCGGCCTGCCTCCAGAACAGGAGAGAACACCCCCCACCTGCTGTGTCTCTGTCTGGTGGGAGGCACTGCCCCTCCTGATGCTGAGAACTACTGACCACCTGGACCCTTCCCCCAAGCTGGACATTCACCTTAAAAGCCGGATCTTGATCTGGCCTTTCGCTTTTTCCCATCTTGGGAGCTAGCCTGGAGCTCGGGGTCCTTTTCCTCCCATTAAAAACCTTTCCTTTCAGAGTAGTCTCCCTGGTGGTCATTTCCATTTTAACAGGGATCAATAAGGAGGGAGGAAGGGAAGGAGAGAAAGAGCCAAGGAGAGGGAGGGGAAGAAGAGGGAGTGAGAGGGAGAGGAAGCTTGCACGATGCAGAAAGCTTGATGATATCTCATTGAAAATACACATTTCAGACCTGGGGAGATGGCTCAGCCATTAGAGAGACTTGCTTGCAAGCACACTGACCCGTTTCTATGTTCCCCGACACCCAAATAAATCCAGACTCAAAGTGGCTCATGCCTCTGTGATCCCCATGTGCCATGGCCATAGGAGGTGGAGGCTGGAGAAGGTGACACTCACAGGCCAGCCACTCTGGTGCTCAAGGTGCCTAGACAAAGCCAGACCCTGTCTCAAAAGAAGATATAAGGAGAGGACAGACACTTTGACCTCCACACGCACATCATGGCACACAAGAACCCATAAACACAGAAAATAATAAAATTATATATATATATATATATATATATATATATATATATATATATATATATATTTCTGATACTTAGAAATACATTTATGACAATAAGCAAATACAGAATAGGAAAGTGGAGAGGAACACTTTCAATAGTTCAGGAAAAATAACGGTCCCCTTTGCAATCTAATCGGTTACTAAGAGAGGAGCAAGAAGGGCTGCTGCGGTCAAGCACAGGACATGTTATTTTGCGTCCAAGAAATGAGCATTCCAGAAGTTCTGCTGCATCGAGGTATATTCTGGAGTTGGAAGGGGCTAAGGTGAAATAACTCTGTAAGGAAGGAAGGGATAATAGTCTGTGGTAAATGCTGGTCAAACAGACCCTCTGGAAATCGGTGTCCAATTTCTTCTGTGACTCTCAGGTCCTGACTTTCGTATTGAGAAGCAGAGTTATTAAATCTAAGCCAAGTTGAGTATTGAAGTGTAAGATGTTTTCTATCTGGTATGTTTTTACACCAAATGCCATTAGGACATAACTCTTATATTGAAATGAGGGCAGTGATGTTTTGTGGTGACCCCACTGGTTCACAGAAATGTAAGGCCATTTTGTCAAGAGATCAAAGGCTAAGGTTAAAAAAAAAAAAAAGCTTGCTTAACCTTGAGGTAATGTTGGATTTAATTTATAGTGAACATGAGGTGATTTGCATCAGAACTTTAACAAGATTTAGACTCTCCTTACCCTTTACCACAGAAAGTGGCTCTCCTCCAAAGAGCTCTGATGAGGTTCTGTTAGCTAGTTCTTATACGGCTGACAGATCAGCTAAATGGACTGTTTTAATCACTATAAAAATGAGGCATGCTTGTAGAGATCAGAATGCCAATTATTTAATCTAACAATTCCTCCAAAGACAAAATATAATATAAAGTGTCAGAACCCAGCCTAGAACTGATTCCAAGAAGACAGTGCATTCACCCCACTGTCAATGGTGGCCCAGAAACTTTATTTGAAAAGTCAAAGTATACGCATTGTCTCATATCCTACCACACCTGTCTGAAGGTTTGACAAGACAAATGTGATAGCACTTCAGTATTTTCATGTAAACTTTGTGGATTCATTTTAGAGCAGGAACCCCGTGAATTATGCTCCAAGAAAAAAGTTATGAGATTTTCTTGCTTTGAAAGAGAAGACGAAAAAGGAAAAATAAAATAAGATTTCCATGAAAGACAAGCACTCCAGTATTGTTATTTAATTTAATCCTTTCATCCATATGTTTCCCTTTATTTCTTGTGACAGCATTTCTATCTTTTCAAAACAATGTTAATGAATTTGTAGCCTTCTGTTTTCCTCTAAGGAATAGGGAATAGATTAAAACCTACATTGAGAATAATCAGGTGACCCTGGCTGAGCCAGGGAAGTAAACCCTGGTTGGTGGGCTGGAGAGACAGCTCAGTGTAAAGAGCACTGGTCACGAAAGCAGGAATGCCTAAGAAAGCCTGGTTAGCATTGAGTTCAATTCCCCAGAACCCAGATGAATAGGTTGGTGTTGCAACACACACCTGTAATCCCACACCTGTAGGGAATATAAACCAGAAACCTGAGGCTTGTTGGTCAGATTCAGGGCAGCTTCAGAGTTCAGTGAGAGACTCTGTTTCAAGGAAGCAATCTAACCTACACTGTTCAGTGCCAGATGGTCCTTGCTTTTCTGTCTCTGCTGAGCCAGTGAGCCAGCTCACCCCACCTTGATGAAGCTTGTGGAAACTGTAAACCTGACATCAATCATTTCCTCCCATAAGCTGCTTCTGGTCAGGTAGTTTTGTCCCAGGAATGAGAAGGAATTCCACTTGGAATTCATACAGATTACTAGTGAGAGTGCAAAAGAGAATTCAGAATTTGATATTTTCTCAAAGCAGAAAATTTATGTCTCCTAGTTTCAAAAATTTCTCCCTCAGAAAATTAAAATTAAAATATTTCCCTTTAGAACAGCTTGGACGTGAAGCTTTATGCCACCCTTATTCAGCGGTATTTCAAAACTGGAAAGTGTATAAAAGTCCTTCCTCATCATGAATATGGAAAAGCAATTTGTGGAATAGTCTCATACAGGAAAACTATTCAGTAACAACAACAACAAAAACTGATTGTTCTCTGTTGCAGTCAGCATTCTAGTTGCTGCACAGAAAGAACCCAAACAAAAGCGGCTTATGGAGGAATGGGTTTATTTGGTTTATGGACTCAAGGGGAGACCCATCGTGGCAGGGAAAATGATGGCATGAGCAGAGGGGTGGACATCACCTCGCCACAGCAGCAGGAAGGTGTGCCAAATATTGGCTAGGGGAAGCTCGTTTATAACCCCATAATCCCGCCCCTGACAACACAGCTTTAGCGAGGTTGTAATTCCCGAACTGCCATCAGCTGAGGATCGATTACCCAGAACACATTCATTTGTTTGTGGGGGACACCTGGATCAAACCATGACATTCTCCAAATAAATACATCTCAAAGTTATTATGTAAAGAAAAAAGTGTAGATTTTGGTTTGATTTTGATTTTGGTTTTTCTTTCTTTCTTTTTTTTTTTTTTTTTCGACGTAGGGTCTAGCTCCAGCCCAGGCTGACCTGGAATTCACTATGGAGTCTCAGGGTGGCCTTGAACTCATGGTGATCCTCCTACCTCTGCCTCCCGAGTGCTGGGATTAAAGGTGTGCACCACCACACCCAGCTGATTTTGGTTTTTCAAAGCAGGGTCTCACTTTGCATCTCAGGCTAGCCCCATAAGCCTCCTTAGCCTACCACATGAGAGGGTGACAGGTGTGAGACACCCTGCCCAACTCACTGTTTTCATGAATGGTATCCTTCATCACTTAGCCTAACAACCCCTAGCACTGTTGTTAGATAAAATAGGGTCTGGAGAGATGTCTCAGCAGTTAAGACACTTGCCTGCAAAGCCCAAAGACCCTTTAACTTGCTGTCCTTCTACTTCAGCCTGCTGAGCACCAAGAGTGCTTAAGCTGAAGTAGCCTGAACATAATTTCTGAATATAATCACAACTTTTCCTTCTAAATGAAAGTGACCAGAAAAGGGTAGGCGATGGAGATCTTATTGTGTCTAAACAAAGTCAAGAGAACAAAATCCAATTTTTCCTTTTTGCCCCATTAAACCTGGACTATTCAACAATCTACTGACAGCTACCTGCATTGAATGAAGCATGAGATTTCCGTTTCCCCATCACCAACCCCTCGGTTTCCACTTCCCACCACCAAAGGGAGTGACTCCGCCTAAGTGAGTCAACCATGCTGTTTACATTGTAGCTCTGTAAATATTGCTCCATCCAAGATCCACATGGAGTCCTGGGAATATATTTCTTAATGTTATAAAGCTTTGTGCTCTTCTTAATTAAATCTTGCCTCTGATTTTTTTTTCAATTGGGGACAACAATTATATTTTTAGTGTATTGAAGATTATTAATGATTTTTGTATATTTGCAGAAATTCCTAGATATGTATTGAGATACTTGGGTTTATTTGTATTGTGTATTTGCGTGTTTGTTTTTGAAATTAAAGTGTTGTCTATTCTATTCAGAGGATATTGATTGAATCATAGCATTTTGTTTGTTCTTTCTTAAGCTTAACTTCTGGGTATTTGCATTGGTTGATGAAGTGAAATAAAATCAGTCTTCTTCCATAGTCTGTAGCTGGATTTAATATCTTCTATTCCTATAAAAGCAGACACATGGGTGAATGATTGGTAGGTATAAATATATATGTATTAATGTTCATAGACACTTTATATTATGCAATGTGACTCATGTATATCTGAGATCATAAGTTACTTCCAAGTATTACTGTAAATATTTTTTGAAAGAATCTATTTAAATGTCTATCAAATAGCAGCTTAATAGACTATGTTCATTACTTTTAGAAAAAACATATGAAAAGTTATTTTATCATAGCTCAATAGAAAATATTAAATATTCTAATTATTTTAAAAGTAGTAAGTACAGTACTTGGAATTTACAAAACTTGATTTTTAGTTTAGGCTTCTACAAACAATTATTTTGTATCTCTTACTGAAATGCTTTTATGGGACACAATTTTTTTATCTTAAATTAAAGGGCTTATCCATGATCATTAAAGTCTACTTCAGGGCTGGAGAGATAGCTCAGCGGTTAAGGCACTTGACTGTAAAGCGGAAGGACCTGAGTTCAATTCCCCAGTACCCATGTAAAGCCAGATGCACAAGGTGGCGCACAAGTCTGGAGTTTGTTTGCAGTGGCTGGAAGCCCTGATGCATCCTTTTTTTTTTTTTTTCCTCTCTGTCTCAAAGAAATAAACTAATTTTAAAAAGTCTCTGTTTGAAGCTTACATGATTTTAATACTTTAATATATTTCTTTTAAAATGTATTTGTGAGAAAGAGAGAGAGAGACAGAGACAGAGACAGAGACAGAGAGAGAAAGTATGGGCATGTTAGGGTCTCCTGCCACTGCAAATAAACTCCATATGCACACACCACATTGTGAATATGGCTTTATGTAGATGCTAAAGAATCAAACCTGGACCATGAGGCTTTGCAATCAAGTGTAGAGGAAACGTCTCTGGAATGATGGTTCCAATACCAGTATGAGTGAAAGACAGGTTGTTCAGGGGAACCTGGAGACCACAGCTGCTCAAAGAACTGTAGCTCACTGCCACAGTCTTCAGCTTTATTATATACTTTTTAAGCAGGCAAGCGGAGGGGCGGGGGTGCTGAAAAACTGTGTGCTGGTTTGCAGTTTGCAGATGAGGGGGAGAAAGATGGGTTGAGTTCTTTGGGAAGTTCAAAGCTTTCAAAAACGATTGTTATCGAGCACTCAGCTCTTACCTTCTACTTGCCTTTCCTTATTCTAAACATGTTGGGACCAAGCTGCCCCCCCACCAGTCATTTTAGGACTTTCCAGTTCATGGAGTTAAAAGAGACTGGATTTTACAACTGATAAATTTCACAATGATTCCTACCTTAACAACTGTGTGTTTCACAAGCAACATTACCCACTAAGCAATCTCTCTATCCCACCTTAATGAATTTCTAACTGAAGAAGATTGGGAAAGGTTTTGAAATAACTCAAAAGAACATTTAGAGACAAAGATTAAGGTAAAGAAATGTACTTTATCGTAGCCATTTATGCAACAGACCTGAGCAGAATCATTCAATAATAGTGTGATGTTGTTGCCTTTAGCAAATTCTTGCTGTTAAATGAAGGTCGGTGTTGGGACATAAGTGTATTTCTGCAAATTTCGAGATGTTGATTCTCAATTACAATTCTGTGTTCACTCACAGTTTCTCCATGAATCTATAGCTGCAGCAAGTTATGTAATAAGAGCATCTTCTTTATACAGCTCTGGTACCTGTAACATAAACTGCAAAGGAACGAAATAATAGTAGGAGGTGTGGTTGGGATCCAAGTCCATGTGTTAATGGCTGACTCCGCGGGAACACTGCCAGCTGTTACTTCTGGCTGATTTCTAGCAGATGCCCGACCTTCACGAATCCCCCCTTCATACTACAGCTCCTGTCCTTTCCACTAACAAAAGGAACCTCTCAGCCATTTGATGTGCCTGTGGAAAGCCAGGTATCCAGGAGATGGAAGTATATCCAGATTTCCTTTTCTTCTGACTATAAGCACATAACACTGCATCTCAGTTAACACACTCTGCCTCCCAGGGACTTGCAAAGGACCAGTTTGCTGTATTTAATACCATGATATTCAGAACACAGCTACAAGATTGACATTAAGACATTGGTAGCGATACAAGATGTTACCATCATGACATTTCACAACCAACGGTGCAAAACAGATGTGAGACAAAGGGATTCAAGGAAAGAGAAAGATCTCTAATCCATTAGTAATTAAATGACACCTGCAGTCAAGCTTCTGATTAGAACCTGAGAGTCCCATGTTTAGAAAGGTCTCCTTCAGCTCACCAAATGTGGACCACAAGTTAAGATACTGAAGGCTTATTTCATGTGACGCAATTTCTTCTGGCAAAATGTATTCTCCCACTGCTCTACCGTCAGTGAAAAGCTAAATGAAAATGGAAATTATTTTGTAAGCTTTCCTCCAAGTTTTTTTTTTTCAAAACTGAAAAAGATACCTTGGGACTTATTTTTGAGATAGAGATTCTTGAGGTTCTTTAATTCTTTTAGCAGCTCTGTTGCCCAAGGGGAAAGCTGTACAACAGATATCATATGTCTTTAATAATGAAGCAAACTACTGTAGCTCAAACCTTTGAGCAGCTAGGAAACCAAATTGTGTGTAGGAAATGCCAGAAGAGTTTGTTTTACAGAGCTATAAATTCAGCAACATTCAAGGGTTAGGCTTGCTGCCATCGAAGGCAAGCAAAGCAAGAGTGATGAAAACATTTTAAAGGATTGCTCCTAAGGACAGAATCTGAGAAACATTTCCCACGGAGCAGGCACCTTCTCGGTGCCCCTGAGAGTTCTAGAATTCTCCCCTGACATTTTTATGTTGGGTTCCAATTCCATAAGATTTCTCAGAACAATCAAAGTTTTATCCCTCTTGGAAAAGATTTTTTTAAAAAAGGAAATATATTTCTAAAATTCTTATGAAATTTCTCCAAGTGAAAAGGTTCCTCCAATGATTTAATTTACTCACCTCCATTTCCGACTGAAAACTGCCAACCTGGACAGATGGAGTGAAGTATTAAGGATTTTGTTCTAATGGCACACTGTACCACAGGCAACACCGTGTGTACCTTAGCCAGTAATGAAAAGCTATGAACGACTCATGCTAACCAGTACACACATTCAACATGGCAATAAAACTGCTATATTTGAAGCATCAGATAAATAAACATTTTCAGCACCATTTTCATGATATTCTTTGGAGTCTCAATTTCATGTATAACCATTGAGCCTTTAATCTCAGTCCCTTAATGGATCCTTTCAATGTTTTTTTAAACTATTTTAATTTATTCATTTTTCAAGCAGAGAGATGAGCGAGAGAGAGAGAGAGAGAGAGAGAGAGAGAGAGAGAGAGAGAGAGAGAGAGAGAGAGAGAGCACCAGGGCCACCACCTCCTTGTGGGGGTCTAGCTTATGTGGGTACTGGGAAATTGAACTAGGGGCCTTAGGCACTGGAGGCACGTACCTTAACCGCTGAGCCATCTCTCCAGCCTCTCCTTTCAGTGTTTTGTTTGTTTTTATTTATAACCCACTACATAGATCATACATGATACCCTTATTTATCTTTTTACTGAGAATTTTCATTCATGAGTATGATGTAATTTGACAGTTATACTCTCCCATTACCTACGTTTGTATTTCCATCCTTGTCCTTCTTCTACTTTTCAAAGTTGATGCCATTTTTTGTTGTTGCTGTTTCTCTAGGTCCTCTTCTGTCGTCCATGTTGAAATGTAGATGGGCTTAATATTGCACAAATCTTGTGGAGGTAATGACAACGGACACACCCTAGGAAGTGAGCTCATGAAGGCACCAATCACTTCCTGTCTGGAGGACCAAAGTACTCCTCCCCACCTTGGCTTTCACATTATTTCTGCTCTTTCTTCCCAAATGTTCCCTGAACCTTGAAGAGTATGACAGACATGTCTGATTTAGCACATTGAACCCTCATCAGATACTTATCCTTGACACTTCGAAAAGTTTCAAGTCTCTCCTGTACACACTGTCATCTGTAAAAATAAGCTTCTCTGGCTATTGGTAAGAGCCATACTAATACATGGGAATAAACATCACATAAACTCTCAGGGGGCAATCAGAATTGAATAAAATATCAATTTGGTAAACAGAAATGGTAGCTTTTCCCCTAAGGTCTATGTCCTTCATAGCCATAAGCTTTTGATTAGGTTTTCAGGACCTGGTTTGAATTCTCCCTCTCATGGAGTGGGCCTCAGAATCAAGCAAAGAAGTAGTCTGTTACCCCCATAAGAGTCTGCTTCTATTGAACACCTTGTCTAGATGGTTGATGGGACAGAAAACAGGACAGATCCACCATTAGATAAGATGACTGTCGTAGCACAGGCCTCTGGAATGAATCTCCAAACCAGGCACAGTTTGGGGAGGAAAATATTTATTAAACTAACAGATCCAGGGGAAGTTTTAGAAAAGGCTGGCCCCATTTCACAGATCTAAGCAGATAGAAAAACCCAGCACCAGCAACTCTAGCAAACACACTCCAACTCCAACCAGCAGGAGTTCCAGACTTGAGCTCTGGACTGCTCTTTGCATATATACCACTGGAATTTCACATTTACCTCAGAAATACATTAGGGCTGAAGGCCAGGCCAAGGTGACACCTCCTCCAGCCAGGAAGCTGGAGAGAAACTTTTACACTTTTGAACCTAATGAGGGACATCTATTCAAACTACCACAGTGACTTTTCTCCCCCAGTAGCCTGCAGAGCCCTTTCTGGCACTGAGTGCAAACCAATAGGCTTCCAGTTCAGCTCCAGCTTGGTTATTCAATGTCCAGCAACTGACACAAGTGGTGTTTTTAGCAATGTGGTCTTGCCATCTAGTTGGAGGGGGAAAGCAAAAACTTTGGCAATATCCTGTATACTGTATAATATCCCTAAGAGGCCTCCCTGAACAGTAACTCACTGGGAGGTATCTGAGACCTGGGTTTTCCTGTGACAACCTTCAGTTTCTGAGAGCAGCACTGTCCACCTTCAAAGGGAGTGTTTGCCCATTTTCTCTTTCTCTCTCCTCTCTCTCTCTCTCTCCTCCACATACACACCTTACTTACATATTTTAAATAACTAACAAAGAAGGTTTGCCCTGTGGCTTTTTTTTATAACATCATCAGGTTTGGTTAACCCTCTCCCACTTTCTCCTCTTATCTGTTCCTTTCCTCTGAATCCACATTAGCCTTTTACCCCCCTGTATTCCACCCATCAAGTCACAGATTTACTATCTCCTCATTCATCATCCCTCACCATGGCCCCCCACTAGCTTTTTGGCCTTTTTCTTGCTTTAACTTATGTACAAATAAGTTTTAAAAGCAGTCAAACCTCACTTTTTAAAGCACTCATTAGCTGACCAATGTATAATTTAATTGAAAGAAAGGAACAGGTAACCCAAACACTTTCGATGTCAGATGTTAGCACTGTGGAAAGTACCCTAAGCTGGATCAAATTCAGAGAATCATAGCAATTATACATTTAGATGCCTTCTGTCAATTGAAGGGTCATATGAGATCTTTGATGATATCATTTCTAGTTGTTATTTATTTTTTTAATGCTGGAGTTTGAACTCAGGGCCTTGCACATGATAAGTGTTTTATCACAGAGCTCAAACCCCAGATTTCCACCAAATTGAAGCAAGAAAGGAGACTAAGGGGATTCAGAAAGTGACGTTAGCTAAAAACAAACATCCCTTCCTAGGAGGTCAGTGCAAGAAGGAAATTTCAGAGACTCAGGGAGTCAACAAGTCTTGGAAAGAGTTACAAGACCACACCCTAAGGCTATATAAAGGGGAAGGAAATCTCTCTTCTCTCCTGCCTGTTTGTTGGTGTATGTGGTGTGGTATGTATGGCTTCTTTCTGTGTTTAGAGCTATGAAGGGGGGGGGGGAGCCTTTTTCACCACTATGGAACTTCCCCTGGATCTGTAACTTCAATAAATCCCTTTCTCCCATAACTGTGCCTGCTTTAGAGGTTCATCCCAGTGATGTGTGGCTGACTACAACAAACCTACTTCAGAGCTAAATCTGATTTAAACCAATGCAAATATTGCTCACACCTATATTTTGTTTTGAGACATTTAAAAGAAATATCCTTTTATATATCCTTGACATATTGTTATTAAATAAATAACAAATAGTAAATATTTTCCACTCTAAGTATTTCTGTAGCCCAAATGAAGTAACTCAATGTCTTTGTTCCAAAATTTGACATATGAAACATAGCCTTCCTAAAATTTTTTGACCTTTTTAAAGATACAGTTTTTAAATTCTTGCATATTGCATATTTGACTTTCTTTTTAAAAACAGATTTATTGTCAATAATTAGATATATTATATGATCAAATCTTGTGGTGGTACCAATTCCCTCCTCACTGTCCCCAACCCACTGGGGGCCCACCTGGGTGGGCATAATGGATCAGTCCATGAGGTAGAGATTATGAATTACACAAGAAGTAGCCAGGTTTTCTTTTATTCTTTGTGTGCTGCTGCTGAGGGGGATAATATCACTCAATATTCTCACCCACCATGGCTCTTACATTCTTTCTGACCCTCTTCTCCTCAGTTCCCTGAGTCATGTTGTGTGAGTTTTAAGTCTACCTTATTGTTGAGATCTTAAATGTCTCTGGACTTCTGCTTTGGATTGTGTTGGGTATCATTGGTGTCTGTCTCCACTGTCCTTTCATGGATTATCTAACTTGCTGTAGAGGTAGGTCTCTTGTTTTACTCATCACTTTTTTTTAGGTTTCTTTTGGGTCCTATATGATAGATTAGGGTGATTCATCTCCTGCTTGGATGTCAGCCATCATCCCATGTCTTGTTGATGGAATGGGCTTGTCCACAGTTCTTATTGCCTTCTGAAAAATACAAACAGAATCTCCATGGGAGAGTGAGATCAGTATAGGTTAAATGAGACAAACATTAATGATTTGGCAAGATTCTAATGGGTGTAGTCTCTCTTTAGAACTCTGGTAGTGGGAATTTCCCCTTGGAACCAGGTTCTTGGTCCCCATAAGATTTTGTCATGGATCCTAGTTCCAGTTAAGGGTTCCTTGCCACTGAGTAGATCCCTTAGCCTATCAGTAAGCTGTTGATTACTCACCACTATTGCACAGGTGAGCACTTCTTGACTTGCTTGTCTCTTCCATATAGCAATGTGTTCAGCATTCTCATGACTTCGGTCTGTATTGTATACCACTGGTCTCTGCTTTCTTGAAATATTATTGACCAATTTCTCCTGACAGCTCTTGTAATGCCTTCTGGCACTACATATGCTACCATCTTTGAGCTGGTTACCATTGTGGATCTAGCAGGGTCTCTCGGTGTTGAGTGAAAACATTCTGTGGTTTCTTCAGCAATAGGGTCTTACCTTTGGCCTGTATTGGATACTCAAGAACTTTGACATTATCCTGTCTTGTTTTGGGGAATGTGTGGGTCTCTTCAATCACCAGGTAATTTGACGGGGCATGATTGTTATGCCAGGCCAACAGAGAGCATCAAGAAATGAGAACTGTCAGCCGGGCATGGTGGTGCACGCCTTTAGTCCCAGCACTTGGGAGGCAGAGTTAAGAGGATTGCCATGAGTTCAAGGCCAGCCTGAGACTACATAGTGAATTCCAGGTCAGCCTGGGCTAGAGAAAGTCCATACATTGAAAACAAACAAACAAACAAACCAACAACAACAACAAAAAATAACAGGTTTCATTCCAGGATTTATTTGCTTTATTGTTTTACCAGATCCAGACTTCCTACAACTACAGACCAAGATGGCATTAGAGGTGTTCTTTCCTGATTCTTTCCTTAAGCACTACACTTGATCCAAGTATAGTCATCCTAGTACTTGAGCCCAGGATCCCACAGAAAACCATCC
The DNA here is from genome assembly GCA_004024765.1 of Zapus hudsonius. Lineage (NCBI taxonomy): Eukaryota > Metazoa > Chordata > Mammalia > Rodentia > Dipodidae > Zapus > Zapus hudsonius. The sequence continues at coordinate 3,152 of PVHP010002841.1, read as the reverse complement.
ACTCATTGGCTTAGGTTTGGGTCATGGTACTAATCACAGTGCTGAGTGACTCAGGAGCGCCCATAAAAAATCAAGTTCACATTGAAGGCTATAGATGTATGACTGTGAGATAATCCTCAGGTGTATGAAAAGTGACCTATTATATGGATGGGGCAAACGGAAATTTTAAGCAGCAACAAAATGACTTTTGCATGAAATGGACATTATATGCAGGGAAAATATATCCTTTAGATTCCTCCTTCACTTTAGTTTGTCAAGAGTAAAAATAGTTTTGTTTAATAATTTAAACATTTGGGATAAGGTTAGTATTCACAAGAATCAAATGAGAGACATTAATATATTTGAAATATATATTATTGCATTATTGCCTCGTTTTTCAAGATGGTACATGTGGTGGTTTGAGTGTGTGGTGGTTTGAACGTATGGCCCCTTAGACTAGGGAATTTCTTTTCTTTTTTTTTTTTTTTTTAAGAGCTTGCAAGTTGAGTCTCCAGACAGCAAATTCCCTACTGTGGAAGAGATGCTATAGTGGGGGCCTATTTGATAGTCAAGTGCTGAGGTGTGTGAAGAAGGAGTTGCTGGCTGTTTGGTTGGGTCTCTGCTATGATCTGTGGAAGCCAGCCAACTTCTTCCACATTGTTGGTGTTTGCTCTGGATTCTGAAAGAAAACCTTTTTTCCCATAAGCTGTTTGTCTAGCAGCCTGAAGGTAACTGCAATAGTACTTCCTTGTTCCTGGGGAAAGTAAGTTCTTTTAAGCTAGTTACCTCATTTCTTTTTATTGATTGCTATTTTTGTAATGCTGATTTTTTGTTTGTTTGTTTTCAAGGCAGGGTCTTTCCCTGGCTTGGAATTCACTATGTAGTCTCAGGGAGGCCTTAAACTCATGGCAATCCTCCTACCTCTGCCTACCAAGTGCTGGGACTAAAGATGTGTGCCATCATGCCTGGCCGATGCTGACTTTTTTGTCAACTAAGACTGGTGGAAGGATAAGCATCTTAGGAAGTTCAGCCAATTATAGTTGCCTATAACCCTTCCTAGATCTTGAATGGTCCAAGAGATAAGCACATGGCCTAGGAGAGAACAGGCTACCTCCCAAAGAGACTTACAGTTAGGAGTTTGGGGACACAGAGATGGGGGTGAAAGTTTGTTTGATTAATTTCCGTGAAAAACAAGCAAGCAAGAAAATAATTATATTTCACTGATCTCTGATTACAGCTTGAGAAGAAAGGTTCAAAAAAAATAAAGCCTTGATGTTCCATAGAAGCTGATTCCAACCTTTGTGTTATCTTTGCATCCTTCTGTCGTACTTTGTATCAATAAATTTCTATCTTTGAGAATTTTAAGAGTACACTTAGAAAAAGAAAAAAAGGCTATCAAATGGCTTAGTGAAGTTCCTAGTAATATATATTGCAAATCTATATTACCAGGGCAATTTTATGAGTTAATGAATTTTTACAATACAATCAAGGATATACAATTTATCTGAATTTCTGTATTGATAGATCTGACTTTGTAGGTTTCCTCCCCTTGATTTTCAAGCTATACAGAAAATACTCATTAGTATACATTCATGTGGTTTGAATTATTTTAAGGGCTTAATGAATCATTTCAGCAAGTTCACTTTAATTCAAAGAGAATATTTTATTGCTTAGTCTTAAATTTTAAATTTATATGTATGCTCACATCAGTTAAGTATCTTAATTATTTAAAGCTTTTCTTAACATATGCAGATATAAAACAATAGTTTTTTTGAAGGCAGAAACATTTTGACATCAGAAGAAACTAGAAAAAAAATGGATAAGGAGAGAAACACGGTTGCTTTTCATTTTCTTACATGCATTTGTCAGGTAAAGGTTACATTTCAGGTCAGGGAAACTGGGTTGCTAATCCCTTCTGAAAAGAGAATCAAGGAACCATGTTTAAACTTCGGCTTCCATAAGTAAAAGAACTTAGTAATACTCAGAATGACACAGAAATGTGTAAATATGATGTTAAATTCAATTTTAAGTTCCTTTAATATCAAACATATATAAATCATGTGTTATATAAAAATAAACATATGTGCACAGAATACTGAACACTAAACTGCAATTTCTTCCCACTTATCTAGTATTTTATATAATTGAGCAGCACAGTGTCCACATCCCAAATCTCTCTGTAATTCTCTAACGACAATGCTGAGGCTATACCACATAATAGAGTCAGCTGGAGAAAAACATAATCAAATACTACATAAAGCTACTGGCACATTGTGAAGAACTGAGAAGTGAAAGGCTTACAAGAAATGGCAAGGGGGCAGAGCATGAGGGCTGCCAAGAGCGATGGTTCATCCTTTCAACTCCACTGTAACTAGAAATAAATAAGTCACACCTCTGATCCTGTCCGTAAGGGTATTTCTAGGAAGGATTAAATGAGGGGACATATGCTCCCAGAGTGGAAGTCCAGATAGAGATCCATGGTAGCTATGGTCTACCCTTCACACTTTTGTCTATCTTGTTGCTGCTGACATCCTATAACAGGGTGTTTTTGGTTCAGAGAAAACTCCAAATCTTGGGTTTTCAGCTGCTTTTACCATAGTATTGAAATAGACTAAGAAAGATAGATTATAACCTATTACATTTATTTAGGGGAGTCATGGGTATGCAGGGGAGTCTCTCTGAGAACCAAGGAAAGGTCTGGATGCACCCCCTGGTCTGAGAGCCCATGTGGGAACTGATCCTGGGCCTGGGGGTAAGGGAAAAGTGCATTTATTCAGGGGGGATTTTCAAAAGGCTAAAGCTTAAAAAAGCTAAAAGGCCATACAAACTAGAGAGAGAATATCCTTTCACACTGCCAGAGTGGGAAGGAAATGGATTTAGGGTCCCGGGAACCCTGAGACTGAATTCAGGTGTGCAGAGATGAGTAGGCAAGAAAAAGAGAGTAGAGGAACTTGTGTCTGGGTTAATCTCTATTTATCTGGGCTGCTGTGTGTTTGGGGCCGGGGAGGGAACGGGCAGGTCTGCTCAGGAAGAGGTCAGCACAACTTAGTAGAGGGCTCCAGAGCCATTAGTCTGGACTTAGGAAGGACTCAGCACACCTGGGTAGGGGGAGAGAGGGAGAGGAAAAGGGAGAGAGAGGGGGGGAGAGGGAGGAAGGAAAGGAGAGAGGGAGG